>JAJOZX010000255.1:112500-255000 GCA_023014485.1 Bathynomus jamesi | reverse complement strand
AAATAAAGCAACCCGTATAACAAAGTATGCATATTAACTACATAAATATGACAATCTTACAAAAAAAACATAAATGCATGAATAAAACTTATGTGAAATATATACTTTTAAAAGTAATTTCACTAAAATACAAAAATTAAAGATTTTTTCTTCTTCCAAAACAGGGTCAAAATTAAGTAAATAATTTACAAATGAGAAAGGGATGGAGTAATATAAGTGTAGGAATCGTTTGCATCGTGGGGGATTAACCCCCTTCATAGCGGCAAAGGTCTGTGACGTGAGTGACATACAGCTTCACGTGGTATCCGAACCATGATGGGTCGAAACATAATTTGAATGCAGATTGCTTTAACCCATCCAATTACTTGTGTGTGTGTGTGTGGTGTGTGTGTGAATGTGTGTGAGAGAGAGAGAGAGAGAGAGAGAGAAGAGAGAGAGAGAGAGAGAGAGAGCATTAATAATTGCCTATAATAATACCAATTTACAAAAACGTAACAGCTAGGAACCCATTTCCCGTTGCGTGATGGTGCAACTGCCACAACAGTCACCTGACCTGGAACAGTGACGGGGTAATTGGCCGGCCCAGCCCAACTCAGGACCGAACCCAGAGCCTCACCGACTATAGTACGTCACCGAGACCACTGAGCTACCGGGAGCTCAAATACCAATACGATATATATATATATATATATATATATATGCTGCAAATCCACAAGGAAAAAGAAAAACGATTCCAAGGCCCTGTTTTGGAAGAAGAAAAAATCTGACGAGGTGTAGCTTTGAATACACGAAAGACCTTGGAATCGTTTTTCTTTTTCCTTGTGGGTTTGCAGCATTTATTCATTTCACGTGTTTTATTGTGAAATTCATCCCATATATATATATATATATATATATTAATATATATATATATTATATGTTATCCCCTCTGTCTATGGCCCGGGTTGTTTCGAAGTCGACGGGGGTTCTGGTTAGGTGGCAGCAACGGATTTGTTATTTGCAGTAGTTTCTTCTATACTACTCTCCGAGTTCTTCTATAGTGGTTCGGAGGATTCTGGGAGGCTTACTAAATTCTCTGAAGGTTCCCTGATTCTTCTTGTAACGTATCGGGAGATTTTAATGACTAAGTTCTCTGAAGAGAGCAAGGTTCGTAGGTGACGATAAAGACTCTTACAGTAATTTACTGCTAAAATGTTACAGGTAATGCTCAGCCTCTAAATTAGATCAGTCTAGTCAGAATGAACAGGAAGATATTTTGTGGGGTTTATATACCCATAATTTGCTAACATCATTATTATTAAATGTTGACTTGTGTCGTTTTTTATTCTCTATAGGCTGCATTATTTTTGCACAATATTTGAAAATAAAGTAAATTTTTTTACTGTAGCAATGTTTAAACAGATAAACAAGATATTTGAAGATGAAACCATATTTTTATCTTAAACCGCATATTTTCAGATCTGATGTTATCATGATATGTCGAGTTAACTAAAAGTGGAAATTGAACTATGCATTTTTACACTAAAATATGCATATGAACAAAATTTAAAGGTTTAAGATTTACAATTAAATGCTTAGGCAAGGCATGACTTCATTTTGTATAACGAAGAGAGACTGTATACAAAACATGAACATTGCAAAATGTAATTCAGGATTCATTATTAAGCTAAATCTAAAAAAATTATTAAGAAATTTTAAAAAGAACAAGTCACCAATTATTTGGTAAAATAGGAAGTAAATCAAAAATTTATCCCACAAAAAAATAATAATAAAAAATAATAAAAATATCGCAGAGTATACATTCCTAAATGGCGACATAATGTCGGGTGGTACATTGAGTACAATCTCAAGTACATCACTGAGTACATTGTAATTTTGGTTTATTACAACTATGATTATAATTACCAATTAATTAACGTTCGCTTATTATCGTTAATTACAGTTTCATTAAAGTACATTAATTACATTATATTAAATTATTAGTTAATTACAATTAAACAGTTAACTATAGTTTTTTACAGTGTTTCATATTTATATACAATTAGGATGTTAGGAGTATAACACAAAGTACATGGGCACATAAATATAACACAACACACATAATGTTTCATAAATTAGAAGCAAGCGAGAGAGGAGATTTTCACCTCAGAAGCTCTCGCTTTTGCCGATGTCAGCGGAATTCGAACACTTGTGTCAGCATGAACGAATATCTTGCGAGAAATTAAATAATTAAGAAAAATAAAAAGTATACATGTGAACGTACCTACATGTAAGGTAACTACGTACGTAATCATGATCATTAGCGGACATGTATGAATGTATAAAGTTTTGTACACATATTGGTGGTCAGAGAATAGGTAGACAATAGTTAATTAATAAAATTAACAAAAGATAAAGGTCAAGAAAGGACATGGATGTATGAATGAACAACATATAAATAATGACGTATAGAGTGTAAAGTTTTTATTATTATGTTAAAGAATTTACCATACATTGAATACTAAAGTCATCCAAATTTGCATTATGTGAGTTTGGTCCTTATGTAAAAATTAATATTTGACTATAAAGATTACATATAATATAAGAACTGTATGAATATAATGAATATAAAGATTGTAATGAATATAAGGATTTATATAAAGATTATATAGGAATTATTCATTGTTCATTTTCACACACATACACACACACATATATATATATATATATATATATATACACATATGTGTGTGTGTGTGTGTGTGTGTGTGTGTGTGTGTGTGTACTGGCCTGTTGACACAGGCCCAGTAGCGGATCTAGGATTTTTCGAAAAGTGGGGGTGGCGGACCTGGATATATGTAAAAATTGCGCCAAAATAATGTTTAATTATATAGAAATATGTTAACCCTTTAAACACCCGCAGGCAAATTTCTAACGTTTACTAAAATGTAGTTAAAGACCAGGTTTCTTATAGTAAGTATTGGAACTAATTTGATTGACGTTATCTAATCCATCTGTTCAAAGTATTACCTGAATCAGTCATTTAGAGAGAGGAAGATCGTGAATGTGAATACTATGCAAAGGGTTTACAAGCACATTAACCTTGCGTCTACAAATGCTTACAACCATTAATAAATGAATATGTAAAGCTGGAAAGCATAATTTAATTGAGTATACGAAGGGAAATATTATTTTATACACAGTTTCTAAAAATAAAATTGAAAGGTCAGGTATTTATAAGGGTGTTGTTGATATTTTTATAATTTAACAAAGTATGTACTTTTTTGCTTTTAGAAATTAAAATATTTATTATAAAAAATAAAGCATTTGGAAGGGGCGCCAAGATTGACCAAAAAGGACGCCAAATTGACAAAAAGGGGCGCAAAATTGATCGAAGGGAGGGCGGCCGCTCCCACCGCCATCCCCGAAAGTCCGGTAGTGCCTAGGCTCTATGATAATGTATTTAGATGAAGTAGATTCTTTAAGGGTCCGTCTCATGTTGACCAATTTCTAAACTATTTAAACTCCAAACATCCCAGCATTAAATTCACTAAAGAAATAGAGCAGAATTTCCTGTCAGCATCCATGGACGTCAATATTCACAGAACCAGTTACAAATTTAAAACTTCCTATACCGTAAGAAAACTTTTAACGGTCTAGGTACACATTTTTATAAGTGATGTTCCTTTTGGCTTTGAAGTTAATTCCATTAAAACGCTCAATGACCGAGCTATGAAGGTTTACTCTGATTATTTTTCTTTTTATTCCGAGATGATTTTCTTGTAATCGATTATTTTAACTTTAATTCTTACCCAAAGGATCTGATTATGAAATAAGTTTGAAACTATTTGAATTATCATTTTAAACCCCAACTCCTAGTTCCCTCCGTTCAAAACGACAAGAGATATATGTCGATGCTCTTTTATGGCCACATCAGCATAAAGGCCGACAAAGACCAAAACGTTTAGTCGCTCAGTTTTATCCAAAATTGACTTTAAATTTATATTTACCAATAATTTTAACATAGCTCCTTTTTTTAAACTTAAGGAAAGGTTGCCAGATGCTCTCGTCTCCCACCAAGTTTACACTTTTAACTGTGGATGTAACGCTACATATGTGGGCAGCTCGGTGCGCCAACTTAAGGCACGGATCGATGAGCATCGTGGCATTAGTAGCAGTACTTCTTTATCATTAAGTAGACCAGTTAAATCCTCAATCTGTGAATATTGCGAAAGCAACAACTATCCATTCAATAACAATTTATCAGTTTTAACCACTGTACATAATAGAGCAGACTTAAGGGTTATGGAGTCTTGATATATATATATATATATATATATATATATATATATATATACAGGGTGGGCTAAAAGTCTGGATCCATAGGAAAATATTTATTTTAATACATAAATTAAAACGGTATATATATATATACATATATATATACAGGGTGCGCAAAAAGTCTGGATCCATAGGAAAATATTTATTTTAATACATAAATTACAACAAATGGTAAATACTTAAAATGAATATCAACTTTAACTCGTAAATGCGTATCCGTGATACTGTACAGTGGTTCGTACTCCAGTATAAACAACAAATTATAACAAATGCTCAAATTGGCGGCCTCTGACATCGAGACACTTAGGGATGGAATTTATGATTTTTAATAATTCTTCGAATTGAAGTTCTCGAGATGCGTGTTTCATTTGATAATCTTCTTGTTGACTTTACTGGACTATTCGTTAAAGTTTCACATACCATTGCAGAGGTATTTTCATCAGTTGCAGTTTTTGGACGACCAGAACGCCGTCGATCATGTACACTTCCTGTTTCTTTGAAACGTTTAAACAACTTGCCAACAGTCGCATGTGTTACTGGATGCTTATCAGGATGATTTCTATTGAATTAGGTAGCAACTTCTCTGTGTGTAGCGCCCTGTCTTGCGTACATGAGCACAAGTTCTACCCGGTCTTCTGTTGTTAGATTCGAAGCCATTTCTGGGCTGAAATAAAAAAGTATTTGAGTATTTATACTGGAGTACGAACTACTGTACAGTATCACGGATACGCATTTACGAGTTAAAGTTGATATTCATTTTAAGTATTTACCATTTGTTGTAATTTATGTATTAAAATAAATATTTTCCTATGGATCCAGACTTTGGCCCACCCTGTATATATATATATATATATATATATATGATGAATAAAACCACGAAGGAAAGGAAACACAAAATGGTGCTCAAGCGCTTTCGTCTAATGACATCCTCAGGAACACTGAAGTACATAAAAAGGGTTAAGCCTATATATAGGTTACAGAAAGAAAAAAAGAAAAAATAAATAACATACATACACACACACACACATATATATATATATATACATACATATCTATATATACAAATACATACACACATACATACATACATATATATACAATAAACAGAGAAGTAAAAATAATAAAAAAAATTAAAAATTAAAACCTTAAAGGATTACCAGTGAGGCGTACAAATTTGTAAGGAAAAATATCGATTTTTAGCACAAGATCAAATGGATTATAAAGATACAAATTTATACTGGAACTCTGCCGGGTTTTAACACAATGCTGCCTATGGTCGGGTTTCGATATATATAAAAAAAATAAAAAAATAAAAAAAAAAATAACCTATATATAGGCTTAACCCTTTTTATGTACTTCAGTGTTCCTGAGGATGTCATTAGACGAAAGCGCTTGAGCACCATTTTGTGTTTCCTTTCCTTCGTGGTTTTATTCATCATAAATATTTTTCACGTGTTACCTTCGTGAAATAATTTTCATATAATGCTCACCACGCGTTCCTTCGGCTTGCTGTTCCCTCTCTTGTCTCCGTTTGTGTCTGTGTTTTCTTCTACATTAATGAAGGGGCATGCAATTCGTATCCGACGGAAGTTTCTTACTAAGTGTCTGGAGGAGCAAGTTCTTCCCAAATCCCTGCTTCCGATTCGCCTCAGACAAATTGACGACCATCCGTTCAACAACTTCAGCAGATTAATTTTAAAGAAACATATTGAAGTCACCAGACAAAATGAGTGGTCCGCCTTCAAAAATTTAAACATCGCCAAACATAATTTTGTAACCGTTATTCCCCAACCGTGGATCCAACCTTTGTTTGATGAAATTTACAACGAGTTGCGTCGGAGAACTACTTCACTTCGTAACATTTTGGATCGAAAAATTAAAAGTCTCATTCGAGATAGTCAGTGGAGTAAAAAAGCAAGCTCAAAGTGTGTTTTGAACCTTTCTTCGAAAAACATTAGTGACGATGCAAAAAGTGCCCTTGGATATGGTATGTCCTTTTTTATTGTTAAAAAACCTTCGGCTTTACAAATTTGTTACAGTCTCGCGTGTTTTGAAAAACAGTGTAATCTCCCTCAGTATTTGTTTAACATAGTTAAAGGCCTCGTTTATAGTGCGGCGAATGGTAATTACGAAGATAACTTTCCTAAACGTTTTCGCAATAGCCTCTCACAATTAAAAAAAGATGGGGAGCTCCATATTACTAAAGCAGACAAGGCTAACACCATAGTTATTATGGACAAAGTGGACTACATCGGAAAGATGAACGAGCTTCTCCAGGACCCCGCCACATACACCAAACTTAGGAAGAACCCGCAGGATGACGTCATCAAATCATTTAATAGTGGCTTGAAACGCCTTCTCAAAGATCATAAGAACTTAATTCCGCTTTTCATGTCCACTTCACCTGCTCTGCCCTACCTTTACGGTCTTATTAAAACCCACAAACCTGGTAACCCTATGCGCCCTATTATTAGCTCGGTGGGCTCTATTACTTATAAACTCTCCAAATGGCTTGTCAAAGTCTTGTCCCCCATTCTCGGAACTATCTCTGATTCACATGTAAAAAATTCCATGGATCTTACGGAAAAATTGAATAATGCACGTACTGAAACTAACGATAAATTGATTAGTTTTGATGTTTGCTCATTGTTTACAAAAGTGCCGATTGACGATATGCTTGACTTTCTCTCCCAAGAATTACATAAGTATGACCTGCCACTACCTTCACACATTGTTTTGGAACTCATTAAGCTTTGCATCAAAGACTGTAAATTCACTTTCAATAACGAGTATTATCAACAAGTTTTTGGGATGGCTATGGGCAACCCCTTATCGCCCCTCCTCTCCAATATTTATATGGAGTTTTTCGAAATTACCTATATTCCGAGAATCCTGGGGGTTGGCATCCCTTGGTTGCGGTACGTCGACGATATTTTGTGTATCTGGCCCATGAATCGTGACCTGGATAGCTTCCTCCTTCAGTTAAATGATCAAGTCCCCTCCATTAAGTTTACTTTAGAAGTTGAGCAAGACAATTCAATCCCATTTTTGGATGTGCGTGTACATAGGGAAAGCCCAGGTTTTAAGTTTAGTATCTATCGGAAAACGACAAACAATTTGTCCTACGTACACTTTTACTCGGGACATGATACCCCCACTAAGAAGGCCATATTTTCATCAATGTTTCTCCGCGCCCTTAGGATCGCCAGTCCGGAATACATCGATGCCGAATTGGAAAAAATCAACGGTATTGGAAGTGATTTGTGTTATCCATCTGCGTTTATGGAATCTTGTCTCAACAAGGCAAAACGAACTTTCTATCGTGTCAATATTAACACTCGTACTTTGTCAAAAAATATTTTAGTACTTCCATTTTTCCCGGGCTTTTTAGGCATTGCTAATGTACTTAAACTTTTGGATATTAATGTAGTATTTTCATATAACAATATTGTGAAAAATATCATAGTAAAAAATAGCCCTACCAATAATTCAGGCATTATCTATAAAATTGGTTGTAAACAATGTGATTCCTTTTACATAGGTCAGACGGGAAAGGATTTGCACACACGTATAAAACAGCATCAATATTCCGTTAGAACAGGACAGTTGTCCAGTGCCCTTTTTGTCCATTTGTCAGAGTTAGCCCACTGTATTGATTGGAATAATGCTTCAGTTTTATTCCATTCAAGCAACATTGTTAATAGAAATATTCTTGAGTCTGCCATTATCCAACTTTCAAATAACTTCAACATAAGCAAAGGTCTTTTTCAACTCGATCCTGTTATGTTGAATTCCTTTAAAAAAGATTTAGATAAGAAGGGTAAAACATTAAATCTTTGGTAAACTTGTCTTCTACTTTATTAACTTTTAATTTGCATTTTATTTTTTTATATATATCGAAACCTGACCATAGGCAGCATTGTGTTAAAACCCGGACAGAGTTCCAGTATAAATTTGTATTTTTATAATCCATTTGATCTTGTGCTAAAAATCGATTAACTTTTAATTTGCATTTTATTTTTTTATATATATCGAAACCCGACCATAGGCAGCATTGTGTTAAAACCCGGCAGAGTTCCAGTATAAATTTGTATCTTTATAATCCATTTGATCTTGTGCTAAAAATCGATATTTTTCCTTACAAATTTGTACGCCTCACTGGTAATCCTTTAAGGTTTTAATTTTTAATTTTTTTTATTATTTTTACTTCTCTGTTTATTGTATATATATGTATGTATGTATGTGTGTATGTATTTGTATATATAGATATGTATGTATATATATATATATATGTGTGTGTGTGTATGTATGTTATTTATTTTTTCTTTTTTTCTTTCTGTAACCTATATATAGGCTTAACCCTTTTTATGTACTTCAGTGTTCCTGAGGATGTCATTAGACGAAAGCGCTTGAGCACCATTTTGTGTTTCCTTTCCTTCGTGGTTTTATTCATCATAAATATTTTTCACGTGTTACCTTCGTGAAATAATTTTCATATATATATATATATATATATATATATATATATTAGGGCGGTTCATGTAATAGAGGTGAAAAATTTTATTGCAGGTAAGTCACTGAGCATGTGGATTTTTTAATTATACTTGTTTACAAAAACCTTCATGGCAAATTTCTACTTGGTAGCAAAACTTTTAGTTGGTGCTCAAGCTCATGAGACACCGAAAAAGATCAGCTGAGGAGGACAGTGACAGGAGAAACGGGAGTTCCAGCATTCCCTGTCTCCTGCCTAACGTCCTCCCCGGAGTACTTCCCTGGTCGATTGGTGTCTACAATCTCTTCTGGTTTGGCTTTGTTTCGTTTGAAACCTTGTCGGAAAACAAAGATGAAAATGGTTGAGGCAGAAATTTATTACAGAGAGGAACACTAAAGAAAGATCGGAAAAAAAAAGGAAACATTTCAGTAGAGAGGATGGATCTCTCAGGCTTTGTCGATTCAGCGTCATTCAAGTTATTTGGTACTTTCAAGATCAGCCGAGGGTTCTTAGGACATCTCCTGATGAGTGGAAAAACCACCAAGACGATAGATAATCCCTCCTATCCATGTAAAGATTCAATGTTATCAACGACAGTGCTGAAAGGGGCGTGCCATGATAAAGAATTTCAATGCAACCATTACCAAAGCCGAGACTCAAAAGCAGTTCCTCTTACACGAGTGGAAATGCACCGGCACTAATTTCCTGACCAGAATAAGTAGACATTGACCACCGGTAAATGTTCAGGCGACTAGATTTCATGTATGATATTAAGGTGATATCAATGCATTTGTGCCATCACTGAACGTTATATTGTGCGAATTCATTGGTTATCTAAATGTTATTTATCCAATTCACCCACTGTACATATTCTAATGCTTGAGCACCGAGTAAATGCTCTCGGATTCCACTCAAATTCGTCTCAGGGTTTTATGTATTTAAGTCTAATTAAAAAAAGTACATGCTTGCTTGAATTTTTAATTTTCATTTATTTGAACCCCCCTAAATATATATCCTGTGATTTATTTGAACATCTGACTCTTTAAAAGGTTTGTATTTTTTTTAGTAACTGAAATAAAAGCATGCAATTTTTACTGTACCTTCTCTACATATGAGGAATTATGATAGTTCCCTAATGCAAAACATGCTCTGTATGATGTCCTCTCAGCTCATGATACTTACATGATACTTTCGACGGAAGAGTCCTGTCCAACAAATTTCCTCTATCCAGAGTTTTGCAAAATTTTGTTGTTTGTGCGCGAAGAATTAATGAGCTGAAAGTACTTCACATAGAGAATGTTTTGCACTGTTATTATTTCTAACAAACTTATTCCAATCAGTTGTTTGTTTATTGTTACTTAGCTGAACAAATATGCCGCTGTGTGAATACAATATTTATGCTTTTTTGATTCTAGTGGCCTAAGTTTTGCCTCTGTGTGTGTGTGTGTGTGTGTGTGTGTGTGTGTGTGTGTGAATAAATAGAAATTTAGAAAACCTACCCACGAACTCCATGTTCTTTGTGTGCGTGCAGGGTCCGCGACTATAACATCTGATGATTGGATAAGCCAACCAATTCCATCTGATTGAGAGGAATAATCCGCATAATCCCATTGCTAAAAAAACTCATATATGGTTGTGACCTCAAAATTTTCCGTCTCCTTTCACCTTAGCCCTTCCGCACTCCCCTACTCCTCTTTTGCTGTCCAAACACAGCGTCGCCGGGACCATCTATAACAATCAGTAACTACGGGATCATACATTCCCAAAAGGAATTACTTTGAGTTGGTTGGGCAGTTGGCATCTTCTGACTCTTCAACACCTTTTACACGGTCATCAACCGGCTCACTGAACAAAGACCCGAGCTTTATCTGCCAAAAAGTTGACAACAGGCAGCTCTTCACTGTGAGAACTGTAAACGTGGGCACGGCAGTACTAAGAAAAAGGTTGAACACTGCCGTTTCCTCATGTGATGCACATGTCATCGATGTCAGGTGCCAGGAAGCATGTTGGACGCAGCGCGTTTTCCTTGTTTTGAGAGATGACACTAGCAAAAAATACAAACAGGAGGTCAACCCGATGCAAATCATTTGCTTGATTGAGCTTATCAACGTGGTTTACACGCATACCCAAAGTGCAGCTTACCTCTCAATAGAAGACATAGAAAGGACATACGTTAACATGCTTGGTGGACCAGCTGCTAAAGCACTGCAGAACCACGTATCCGAATTCATCTGGCAGTGGTTGAAAGATATAATGCTTATGGTCAAGTCTGTTCTAGAGAAGAACAGAAGGAACTGTGCAGTTCTTTACCGCCCAGATGTTGCGAAGAAGACTGTAATCACAAATCCTGAAGATGGTATGGACAGCATGAATACTATGATATATACAAAGTAGCACAGGTGGTACGCAAAAACATTGTTGCCTTCAGTAAACAGATCCAGTAGAAGATTCCATATCAGTCTCCAGTAGCAGGGATGACATTCCTGCTGAATTGTATGCTTTGATGCATTGGATAATGTTAGGCCCTGCAGACAAACTTGAGTGAAGCCAGGAGAAGAGCTGTAGACATGGCAGTTCTCACTGTAGCTCAGAACATTATGTATGACTATAAGGCCAAGAGCCAGTTAACATTCAAACCAAGCTGTGGTTCTGCAACAATCAGGATGCCACATGCTAGGGACAGGGGCGGATTAACATTTTCTGGGCCTTAGGCTTAGTATGTATGATCGGGCCCTTTTATTCATATACTATAAAAATTTAATTTTCATTGAGGGAGTAATGCATAATAGCGCACAAAACAAGTGTGAACGTGGTTGAACGTGTTTACAGCGCTGTGACTTGTGGCTAGGCTACAAATATCATAATTGATGCACATCGAGTGGGAGCATTTGCATAAAATTGACTGTCAGGATATTATTAATGAATTCGCAGGCAAAAAATGTCGCAAATTACAATTTTAAATATTTCTATTATTATATATGTATTTCAATTTTTATGTATCTCATTTTCCGAAATAAATACTTTTGTTTGATTGTTTTTTTTACTTATACACATATTTTTGGCGGGCCCCTAAGACATCCGGGCCTTAGGCTTCAGCCTGTGCAGCCTATAGGGCTATCCGCCACTGGCTAGGGAGAATCCTCAAGTTGCTGGGCTGGCACTGACTGTCCACAAAGACATAAGAATCAAAAAGCTCATTGACCTTTTAGTGCACACGGGGACTGTATTTCATACAGTCGTGTGGTGCTTTTAGAAACATCTCTTGTCAATGCTGTCGTTGAAAATGCTAGGGACTTCCAAGGGCTCTATGTACCATCATTCCCGAAAAAAGGTAAATTTACCTTCTTTGCTGTGGATAGTAGTGACGTTGATGAGGACACTCACTGTTGATGGAAAGGGCATCACTCATGGGACCATCACTGCATTGTAATAGAAAACAGATGCCCATGGAGAAGCAATTGCTCCACCACTGCATATCACTGAAGTAAATAGCCGTACTATATATATACATATATATACACACACTCGTATATACTGTCCTAAGGGCATAAACATTGTAAGCATCCCAGACTATGGTGGTATCTGTTCTGCAAGCATATAGCAGAAAGTGAACGACTACCATTTACGCTTAGCATACTGAAGCAATACGTCCTAACATTCAAACAAGCATATAGGTCAAGCCAACATTTTGAAGGTCAGCAGTGGTTGGACTTGTTTCTTTAACACAAACAGTCATGTATCTAAGATGGCGTCGAAAAAAGTTTCAGAAAAAATGTGAACATTGGTTTATAGAATCAGCCGACTCTAAAGTTTCTAAAAATTTATAGGTTTGCAAATCCCCAATAAATTTGAACAAACTCTTATATTTGTACATAGCAAACCCGACTATGAAGGATAAATAGCTGAATATTAAATGTCTTTTCCATTTATACGGCGAAGTAAGTATTCAGTATGGTCGATATTATACGTGGAATCAGATTAAACTGGGTGTGCAATTCATTACATAATTATATTCCAAACTCTCGTTGCTACAACCCATTTTTAATTATTAAATGAATAAATTTGATTTTCCGCAGAAATAAAAAAATTCTGGAATTCAAATTACTTTTCAAACATATTTAAAAAAACTTATTAAAAAGTTATTGAAAAATTAATTATAATTAAAAAGTAGTCCCGTTTTTCGCAGTTATTATCAGTCTCAGAAGTAACTTATTCTCATCTTGGCAAATAATCTGGCAAAAGAATAATCTTTTTTGATGATAATATTTGTATTCCTGAGGTGAAGTTCGGTTCTTGAATGGAGTTTGAGGGAAGAGAACGAATTAGAAGTTACACGATGCAGTCGTGAAAGTTGGAGACAAGTTGCAAACTCTTCTCATGAAAGGAATGTCTCATTTGTTGCCATCTCGCATTCTCGTGTGATGATGAAGTATTTTGTAAGTCGAGTAACGACTTATATTCATATTGGAACGATGTATTTATAGTTTGGGTACTACGGACAGTAATGAATGAATGAATAGACGGAAGTGTGATTGAAGAATACACGCATTGTTCATGGAAGATGTATTGCATTCACTGCTACTGCACTGATGGCAAACTTTTCATTTACAACACTTCAAAAGTCGGTCTGATAAATGCTATGGAAAAGGTTTCACGATAATTTGGACTCTCTTCGTGTGTATCGATACAGCTTCTGTTAATAAATACAGAAATAAGATTCATGATATTTTTTTTTTTGGGGGGGCGGGCCTCTTTGCGAGTAACCCGGTGCCCACGTTGGGCTTTAGTATTTGTCATTTATCATTACTTATTCGAACTACAGTGGATGTAATTTCCAAGAAGAGTTCCTTGTTCCATGCACGGTCTGGTTTGTTATATATATATATATATATATATATATATATATATAGTTACCTATGGAAATGTATGTATCATATATATAAATTTTGACATATGGATGAAAAAATAACTAGGTAGACGTTTGCATACTTTAACCTCTCCGGACTTTCTTGGCAAAGGGTATTTTAGGCATGTTTTGGGCACTAGCTGCCTCATTCTCAACATTATTCTCAATATCATTCTCAACATCTCTTCCAAAGATCCCGGTCGGGTTCTTTAAGAATGAGAGTTTACCTGATAACGTGATAAGTTTGTTGTACAATTAGTTTAACGTAAGAAATCATTAACCTATTCATTGTTTCAAATTAATGTTCAATAAATTAATTATAAACTCCGACAGTTTTCTTGTCCTGAGAAAATATTTAATGCAGTAACAGTCAAGTCTCCATCCAGCCAATTATCACTTTACACAAATTAACCTAAAGGTAATAACAAGAATAATGGTGGGAAAAACTGAATGATACTCGCAGGAATAAGGACAGAAAGACTAAACTCGATTATAAAGAGGTACACAGGAGAAATATTGAAATCGTGACTACAGAACAAGGAAAAGGGAAGGTATTAAAAGTTTTTCCAAATTTTATTCTGCGTTTGTTTTGTTTTTTTAAGTTATTCTACCGTACGACGTAATCTTCTTTAAATTCTGTTCAGTTTCAGTTTGTAAATATAATTTTATTGTGTTCCTTGTTGAGTCTTTGTTTTTTGGTCCAGTTTGTGTAGAGCAAGCCTAAGGTAGTACGAGTGTGGATGTGATTGATACCGGTAACTTTGTGCTGCCTTGGGAAGGAAACACAAACTTGCGGTATATCTTGCTCTTGAAGTATCATGCACCAGGACTGATAATTCACTGGGCAACACGTATTTTATTGAATGATATCTGACACTTGATTCTAGGTAATTTGGGTGCGCTGAATACGAATTTCAACTCGGTTTGGCTCTATCAGGTCCTGATTCTTGTCGACAGCCTATGTGCCATTTTCCAGATTTTTCAAATTAGGACTAAAAAATTAAGTCATGTGTTAAATTTTTTTTTCAAGTTTCATGAATACAAGCAGTTCAAACTACAGTAAAATTACATTATAACGATAGAAATGACTTAAAATAAAAAAACAAACGGATATGAAGCTTTCACTGTGGCAAAAATTTTCTTTTGTAAGACTTTCTAGCGTATTTGCTTGTTGATGGCAGGTCTCTTTTCAAGCACCAGCAGTAATCAGCCATCATGTGGGAATCCCAGCGGCCTTGGTACCGTTCCTCCATAATTTTGATATCTTGGTGGAATCTCTCCCCTTGTTCGTCACTTACATCACCTAAATTACTTGGAAATTGGTCAAGATGGCTATTCAAAAAAATGCATTTTTATGCTCATATTGCAACCTAACTCTTTGTAGTCCCTTAAAAGTTTTTTTACGATTTCTTCGTAGTTATCTGCCCTATAATTGCCTAAAAAGTTTTCTATCAAGTCCACGAATGAGAACCAGCCATTTTTTTCGCGTTCATTCATGACATTAGGAAAATTGCTGTCTTTAATCATTGTTCTTATTTGTGGACCGTCGAAAATTCCCGCCTTGATTTTTTCATAACTTAAACTTGGAAATTTTGAAGTTATGTATTTGAAACACTCGCCGTTCGTATCTAAAGCTTTTACATATTGTTTAATGAGGCCTAGTTTTATATGCAGAGGAGGAAATATGATTTTATCTCTGCTCACTAAAGGTGGATTAATTACGTTTTTTTCTCCGACAGTAAGTGATGTTCGTGCTGGCCAGATTTGTTTGAAATAATGTTCTTCCTTGGCTCTGCTGTCCCATAAGCAAAGGAAGCAGGGATATTTAGTATACCCTCCTTGTTGTCCTAGCAGAAAATTAACCATTTTTAAGTCAACACATATGATCCACTCGTGCTCCCTATATTTGATAAGATTTAAAACCTTTTCTATATGTTCATACTTTTCTTTTAATTTTGTGAGTGCCCAATCGGTATCGAGCCGTATAGATTGCCATTATGCAACAACACACACTTAAGACTTCTTTTCGAACTGTCTAAAAACAAGCGCCAATCATTTGCATCGTAAGACTCAACCCCCATCTTCTTTAACAAACCAACTATGTCGCAGCAATATACTAAACTATCCTCTGTTCTAAAATATTTAACAAGTTCTTCTTCTCTTTTTCTGTAAAATGAAATGTATGTGTTTGAAGTAAGCAAGTTTTTCTCTTTAAGTCTTGAAGCTAAAATTTCCGCAGCCTTTTTTGGCAAATTTAGATCCCTTACAAGATCATTCAACTCGGCCTGGTTAAACTTTTGCGGATCGTTTTGACTTTCAAATACGCTGGGGTCAAAATCGGTGTCTGACTCCTCAAAGTGCATAACAATATTTTCAGGAACATCTTCAACTAATTCTTGAGTTGGCAGACCCTTAAATTTTGGAATGGGGATCTCATTTGAATGTAGCACAGGTCGTATCGCGGTGTCGAAATTTGGGTACTCGATACAATGTTTATTTTTCTTAGTGAAGCCCGAAGTCTTGACAAAGCAAAGGTAGCAATCGGTCTCGTGGTTAGTAGGCTCTCGCCACACCTGATATGGAAAAAAAATTGTAAAGCGTTAACAAAAGCGACGAGAGACTTGTTTTTATGAATTTTATCAAAAGTTATCACCCAAACATTTAACATTTCTATGTGTTTCAACCTTATGCAATATTTGAGATTCTTATAAACATTTTCTGTAAATTTTTGTTTATGTACCTAAGTTACAATTACATTTAGGTAAGTTACAGTATACTAGTGATTAAATTACGTAGTTTTATGAAATCATAAACTTACCATCGGAACTCCAAAAGGTATTTTTGAATCCGAACCCTTCGTCCAATGTCGCAGTCTTTCAATGCATATAGTGCAGGCTTTATGTGGAGCCCACGATTTATCTTGGTCCCCCAGTTTTATGCCAAAATAAGCTAAGTAAGCTCTTTTTACGAAGTCAGTTATATTTGCTCGTTGATGTGGAAGTGTAAAATTTCCACATATATAACAGAAGGAATCAGGGTTGTTTTTGCATTTGAACTTTCTAGTGCTTGATGACATATTGCTTGATTGTTCTGCCAATTTGTAAAGGTATTTAAAGCCCTTAATTCATATAAATTTAAGAAAATCTGAAATATACACAAAAATTAGTTTAAATAGGTACTTATTATGAAATAGGTACTTACAATCTATGAAATTAAACTAGAAACACGGATGAGTAGGTACAATATAAATTACGTCTAATTAAATCAACTATATTAAATCACGATGACAAAATTACTCACTAAATCATATGCCAATTCAAAATTATGTTAATGCCCAAACTTAATTAACTAACTCAACTGACTGACTGACTGACTGACTGATTGAATTGACTGATTAACTCTGGAAACGAGTCGCTTTTATATATTTTAGTTGTCCCTCTAGAATACTCTACAGAGAACAGGAACGCTCGAGAAAATTTTAGAATTCTATGATATTTTTAGCTTAATTTACTAATATTAAAATGGGTTAAAAATGACAAAATTAAAAATATTTTTAGGGTGTTACATATAAAAATATACATAATACAACAATACCATAACAATAGGTACAAATACCTAGATAAAACCTAGTTGCATAATGTGTAACTGCAAAAAGACAGCGAGTATTGAGAAAAAAACCTTTTATGAATACGACGAAAGAGGAGGGTGTTGAGCAAAATCAGGACCTGATAGAGCAAAACCGAGTAAACATTCGTGCTCAGCGCACCCAAATTACCTAGAACTAACTGTTAAATCTAATTCAATAGACAAAAAGTTGAAATTTGTTCCCCAGTGATAATAACTGGGTATGTCTGCAATACAAACTAACGAAAATTGTAATCAATTGAATACGAAATGGGTATTCTTCCGACTGGACAAACACAACATTGTTGCTTTCAGTGGTGATGAACCACGTACGAAAGCATCGTCAGTACTTTGACCCCTTAGTTGCTTGTCAATGCCGCTGCGAGCTGCTCGTACCCTGCTGAAATGGGGGTAGGGCACTCTATGTGCTCGGAATGGTGATCTAGGTAAAAATATGTTTAACTCTTCATACTTCGACTTAAACTACGTATGCATCGATTTATATATACATATATATATACTAGGTGAGGTACCCGGCGTTGCCCGGGATAAATTTCACAAACATACAAACAGACAAACAGACAGGCTGACCGACTCTGTGTTGTAAGATATCCCCCAAAACCCCTTCAACCCCCTTTATGCAACTTGGGGGCTAACCCCATCCCCCATTACCCCCACCCCTCTCCCCCACTTACCTCCACCCCCACCCTTCCCCCATTGATATCCCCCAAAACCCCCTCACCCCCCTTTATGCAACTTTGGGCTAACCCCTCCCCCATTACCCCACCCCTCTCCCCAACTTACCCCCACCCCCCCCCTCCCCATTGATACCCCCTCGCCCCCTTTATGCAAATTGGGGGCTAACCCCCTCCCCCATTACCTCCACCGCTCGCCATCACCCCACCACTCCCCCAATACCCCCAATACCCCCCTCCCCCATTACCCCCCATTACCCCCACCCCCTCTCCCCCACTTACCCCCACCCCCACCCTTCCCCATTACTGCCCGGGATAAATTTCACAAACTTGAAATTAACAGACAAACAGACAGGCTGACCGACTCTGTGTTGACATTCTTCATCCCATAAGAGGTTCCCGTGCCAAATTTGGTAGCTCTAGGTCAAACGGTTTGCGCTTGCATAAAGGACAGACAGACAAACAAACAAACAAACAAACAAACAGACAGGCGGAAATATATAATAGATATATACAGTATATATATATATATTTCTTTGTTGTCCCTGAAGATGTGAATATATCACGAAAGCGCTCGGATTTCGTGTTTCCTTTTCCTTTTCCCTGTGGTTGTTTGCTTATTAAAAAGATCACGTGTTGTTCTGTTATTTTATTGCATATATATATATATATATATAGAAACGTCTGGCTCAGAACAATTCCAGAAGACCCGTATGGTCAGATTTCAATATTTTGTCACACCCCACAACTAAGTAAATTTCCTATATGGTGAGCGGATTTCAAAGAAAACTAATGAAAATTTCGGATTTATTGAACATTTCTTTATGCCTCTGAAAATTCTCCATTTACACAACTACTGCATTGTCGGGTCGGCAAAAAAAAGGGAGACCTTTTAAACCAGTGGTTCTTAACCGGGGGGGCGCGCCCCCCTAGAAACAGGAATTTCTCTAATTGTATTTGTTATTCTCTTAACGAGAGCATGGGCTAATATTGAGAAGTTATTGAGAATGTTATTTTGATTGAAGGGGGGCGTGGAGGGAAGGACCAATTCCTAGAGGGGGCATGGTAGTAAAAAGGTTAAGAACCACTGTTTTAAACCCTTCATATCTCGGCAAATACGGTACATAGAACCATGAAATTTTAGTATATTAGTACTAGGTAATTTTATGGTTTGTATGCCATCTTTTAACATTTTAGCTGAGAAATTGGATTTATGGTGAATATTCCAGAAAAATCTTGCTAATGATAGGTTCAAGTTGATAATTAAAGCGATTTTAATTAACGTCAGCCAATTACAGGAGGTTTGGACAAGCTTCCCAAGAAAATCGATAAAACAGGAGATATCAAACAGTCTTGATTTAAATCCTGTCGATTATGGCCTTTGGGAAAATTTGTCACAGAGAATTTATCGGGTCAAAGTAAGAAATGTCACTCATTTACGACAGCTTCTTCTGGAAAAATGGGATGAGCTACCACAAGAACAAATCAATAAAGCCATAGATGAGTTCCGTCCTAGACTGTAAAAGGTTGCAGAAATTCGTGGTAAACATATCGAGCAGTTTTTTTAACATCAAGGTAGCACCATATGTGAGCACTTTGTAACTTTTTATCTGCACAAACAATGCAGTTGTAGTGTAAATGGAGAATTTCCAGTGGCATAAAGAAATGTTCAGTAAATCCGTAATTTTCATTAGTTTTCTTTGAAATCTGCTCACCATATAGCAAATTTACTTAGTTGTGGGGTGTGAAAAAATATTGAAATCTAACCATAACTTTGGATTTTACAGTCAAAGTTCGAGGTATCCCTTTTATTTTTTGCCCATCCGATATATATATATATATATATATATATATATATATATATATATATATATATATATATATATATATATATAAACGAGGGTAGGCTGAAAAGTAATGTCTCCACTCAAATAAATTTTAAACGGTTTGAAGGATTTTATTGAAACAAAAGCAGATCTGTACCTTAGAGTTTATTCTTCAAAACGATACATTTACGTTTCTATAAAATCACCCTCTACCTCAATATATTTACACCAACGATAAATGAGTTTTTGAAATCCATCCTAGTAAAACTCGGAGCTTTGACTACGAAACCAAAATTTCACAGCGGCCATAACTTCTTCGTCATACTCGTAGCGATTTCCACGGAGATGTTCTTTAAGTTTAGGAAAGAGATAAAAATCGCATGGTGCTAAATCGAGGCTATATGGTGGATGCGGCAAGACGGTGAATTGCAGATCCTCAATTGCTTCTCACGTTAGAACACTGGTATGAGGCCGTGCGTTGTCATGGTGAGCAATGACTGCGTTTTTGTGGGTGCGAACCCTCCTGATTCGTTTTTTCAACTTCTTCAGAGTTTCAATATAACGTGCGGAGTTGATTGCTGTCCCTCTTTCGGTAAAGTCTTCGAGAACAACACCATTGATATCCCAAAAAACAGTCATCATCACTTTTCCAGCCGATTTTTGAACTTTGAAATATTTTGGTTGCGGTGAATTTTTGTGCCGATATTCCACGGATTACCGTTTATTTTCAGTGTCATAATGGTGGACCCACGTCTCGTCTCCTATCACAATGCTGTGCAGAAATTCATCTTCATTTTCGAACCGCTGCAGATTTTCTTGGCAAATGCGTAGTCTCTCAGTTTTCATCTCGGCAGTGAGCATGCGAGGCACCTATCTGGCGCAGACCTTTCGGTAACCGAGAATACTGATAATGTGTCCCACTCGCTCTTTAGAGATATCGAGCATTCCAGCAATTCCATTATGTCTAATGCGACGATTTCAACGAATCAGTTCGTCAACGTAGTTCCGATGAGACTCGTCGGTTGCCGTTACAAGCTTTTCACTTCGAGGTTTGTCGCGCAAATCTTCTTGCCCTGCTTCTCCTTCTTTACACTGCTTCGCCCAACGTCGAACGGCACTCACATCAACACAATGTTTGCTGTACACAGCTTGCATTCGCCGATGAATGTCTATGGGAGCAACACTTTCAGCGGTCAAAAATTCAATTACGGCAAGTTGCTTGAAGCGAACGTCTTTACTCCTTTCCATTGTAATTGATACTGAACCAACGTGTGGAATGATTGTAGGCTATAACACAAAACCTGTTTTATCTGATTACCTCTACACAATCTGGAATGGGGTGGGGATACGAAGTTACAACACAAAACCGGTTTTATCTGGCTACCACTATACAATCAAGAATTATTCAAGTGGAGGCATTACTTTACAGCCCACCCTCGTGTGTATATATATGTATATATATATTGTGTGTGTGTGTGTGTGTTATAGACACCACTTTGTCGGTTCATTGAAATTGAAGAGTTAGTTTCGATCGAAATAAAGAAAAATGATAGGCTTGTTTTTCCCCTTTAATTCAGAAAACAAATAACTATCCACAGTGAATATATTACAATGGCTTCAATTGAATGTGCAGTAGTAAAGTGATTGAATTATAGGAATTAATGGTAAATATTATGAAAGAAAACGCGATGATTAATACAATACGATATGTTACTTATACAAAAGGCACTGAATATAAAGCAAATTACAAACGGCCTGACCAACTGTGAATTAATAGTCAGTATGAGAATATAATGTCAAAATGAAACAATGGATAAGAAATCATATTAAAAGGCACAATAATGTAATAACGATTATCAGCTCCATAAATGAGGAGGAGATTCTAGACAACAATTGACCAGGGAAGTACTCCGAGGGTACGTTAAGTAGAAGACAACTAGTGAGGGAACTCCCCTTTCTCCTGTCACTGTCGACCTCAGCTGATCATTTTCTGTTTCATCTACCGTGTGAGCAGTCCAGTATGCTCTCGAACACACACTTCATCCTCTATTCCTCACTAAGCATACTTGCATCTTACACGCAACATAATTTAAAAAAAATAAAAAAAAGTAGAACAATCGTTAAGAACCTAATGGGTTCTTAATTCTTAATTTATGACCTGGGGGCCATAAATGTCTCCACTCCTGGCTCCCCCGTTGCCAGTACCGGGAACGCAGATCCGTACAGTGTGGTTGATTGGTTCTGCTACCACCCATTCGAGATGTCTTGGCCTTCTGTCTAATTCACTCTTCATAAACTTCTGCAACATTCATGGCAATGATGTAGGACTCAAGACCGCTCTCGAGACCTTTTTCTGGTCTTAGTCTCGGTCTCGGGTGCTTAGGTCTCGGTCTCGGGTGCCTAGGTCTCGGTCTCGGTCTCGGCCATGGTGGTCTCGACTACATCATTAATTCGTGGCCTTTCCTCAAATTTCCAATATGTTGAATACAATCTCTCCTCCTCTAAAGCTCACCTTCTTTTCTATACTGAAACTCAGGTGTCTCTGTACCCTCCTACTTTCTCTATACTAAATTTCATTCCAAAGGTGGATGTTGCGTATATGTACGCAACGACCTAACTTGCTCTCGTATTCCTGAACTTGACCTTTTCGAATTCTACACCCTATCTGGCCACAACTTGCATGCCAGTCAACCTTTCTCATAATTCTACTGACTACCTAAAACTCTGACTATCTCACTTCCACAGTGAAATACATTCTATCCCACGCTCTTTTCGCTGAAATCTTCATTTTAGCCATAAGGTTTTCCCCGCTCCAGGTGTATTATAGCCGTCCCACACGAAGCATATACTGTATGTATGATATATATAAAGAAAATGACTGATCCCCTATCTTAATTGCTTTTATAAGTTATTAGTTAACTTAACTAATTAACTTAACTTTCTCTCTTCCCAACATCCACCACAGATAGACCCTTGACTCATCCTCCAACATTCCACTGACGTGGTAGAGAACTGCAAATTTATTAAAAAAAACAAACTAAATAAAATTCTTGCTTGCTGACAACCCAAAAGAAAAATGCAACTAGCCGGCATGTAAAGTGCTCGTCTCTGCTATTTGCTTATGCCTTAGTTATCATCATTACTGTTACCATCCCTCATTACCATCATTATTACTTTCGTTAGGTTGTGTGAACCAAACTACCTTTTTTTCTGCAAATAAGCGTATGATATTTGAGTTTAAAAAATTAATCAAACCGAACGCCCAAGAGAAATGACATCGTATAATATGGCAAACGAAACCTTTAGGGACAAAGCCATATTTCAGACATGCCAATATTAGCTACATAAAACCTTTTATTTCAGCATTGCATTGCATTTTGTTTTAAGTAATAAAACGTACGTACGTCACAAAGTGTTTAAGCGTCGGACCATCAAATAAGAAAGAACGGCCGAAGCGATGAAGTTTGACATTTTGCAATGATTTCATTTGCGACAGAATTTCGACTCTAAACTAAAAATTATTCTTTTTATCGCTTTATTTCGTTTTTGAGTTTAATTAAAAATATTTAAAAATAAAAAACCTTTTTCTGAGAGTTGAGCAAAAGGAGGGGAATTTGCATTAAAAAATATTGCACAAAAACTGTCAAAAATTATTTTAAAAATATTTTTCAACTTCTTTGGCGAAGTTTATTTAATTGAACAATCAATTTGTTTTCTTTCTTTCCGTGAAATATAGGGCATATATATATATATATATATATACATATATACAGGGTGTTCAAAAAGACACGCAACCCATTAGAGAATGCATGTTTATTTTTTCTCTGTACAAGTGCATTCTCGGTTGCGTTTCTTTTTGAACATATATATATATATATATATATATATATATATATATATATATATATATATATATATATATATATATATAATATATATATATATATAGTGTACACTTTTCCTTACTATAGAATTCAGAATGAAATTTAATAGATAAAAAAATAATGTAAAATATGTATTTAATTTTGTATCCAATGAATTTACCATCTTTCACTTTTAATGCTTTAATGCAGAAATTATATATCAAACTATTTCAGAGTGATTGTACTATTGATTAAAGGTGACCTTATTTACAGTAAGTACACACACACACACACACACGCACAGCCAGCAAGTAATCTGTTCAGCATTCCATTCCATTCACTTCATCCATTCATCAAAATACACACGCACATCACATGTACACTATTTCTCTTCTTCTCTCTCTCTCTCTCTCTCTCTCTCTCTCTCTCTCTCTCTCTCTATATATATATATATATATATATATATATATATATAATGTCACGGAGGGACTTGTTCTTAAAGAACGGAAGATGTAAGAGTTGGAGTAGGACTTTGTATAAAATAACCCTAAATAAATACATTAACAGCATAAAAATATTATAAATATCTTAATCCCTCTAAATTTAAAATTTTAAAAGCTAGGGAACAAGGTTCGTACTGACTGGTTTTTATTTTTTTTAATATTAGTAATGTATTTACAAAGGATTATTTTATAAAAAGATTTTTAATATACATAACTCGCATATATATATATATATATATATAATATATATATATATATATATATGTATTATATATATATATATATATATAGAGAGAGAGAGAGAGAGAGAGAGAGAGAGAGAGAGAGAGAGAGAGAGAGAGAGAGAGAGATATGATACGAAACATTATGAATGAGAAAAGTCTCCCTGCTCAATACCAAATCACGAAGACGTGACATTTAAACATGAAATGAGAGTTTCAGACTGAATCGATGAAGCCTGACAGCTGGAACCACCTGTAAGTGGACCGTAATTAGAATTGGAAAACCATCAAGATTGAGCAAGAGCATAATTTCTACTCTCATTAAATGTAAAAATTACGGTCATATAGTTTCATAGTTATATATTTTTTACTCGTGATCACCAATCCTGAAAAAGGAACAACTAAGATTACAAAAGGAACAGAAAAAGATTCCTACAGTAATTTGCGCATTAGGTAAACACCGTGCATAAACTTATTGCATTTTTAGTCAAATTTTACGACAACGCCAACAATACCGAAAAACTTGGCAGATAGTTCGATGAGTTTGCTAATTTAATAAAAATAATATTAAAATAGCCGAAATATTAAAGAGGATATAAGGAAATGGCCTCCTTTCTCATTTCGAGCAAGGCGTTCATCAGAATTTAAAGCACGAACGTTACGAACAGTTAAAAAATTCATATTTTATGAATTTTATAGATCTGTTTATCCATATATTCATATATCCAAGTATCTGTTCCTTTCATAATATATATAATATATACACACATATATATATATATATATATATATATATATATATATATATATATATATATATATATATATATACTGTATATATATATATATGATACACACAGACAGTGCATGGAACAAGGAACTCTTCTGGGATAATTAAATCCACTATAGTCCGAATAAGTAATGGTAAATGACAAATACCATAGTTTTTTCTTTTCATGATGCTAGCCCGACGTGGGCAACGGGTCACCCGTTGCCCACGTCGGGCTAGCATCATGAAAAAGAAAAACTATGGTATTTGTCATTTACCATTACTTATTCGGACTATAGTGGATTTAATTATCCCAGAAGAGTTCCTTGTTCCATGCACTGTCTGTGTGTATCATAAAAAACTCAGGGGACCATTCTGAGTTCATTCCCATATATATATATATATGAAAATTATTTCACGAAAGTAACACGTGAAAAATATTTATGATGAATAAAACCACGAAGGAAAGGAAACAGAGTGGTGCTCAAGCGCTTTCGTCTAATGACATCCTCAGGAACACTGAGTGTTCCTGAGGATGTCATTAAGCGAACGCGCTTGAGCACCACTCTGTTTCCTTTCCTTCGTGGTTTTATTCATCATATATAATATATATATATGATGAATAAAACCACGAAGGGAAAAGAAACACAAAGTAGTGCTCAAGCGCTTTCTTCTAATGACATCCTCAGGAACACCTGTTCAGTGTTCCTGAGGATGTCATTAAACGAAAGCGCTTGAGCACCACTCTGTTTCCTTTCCTTCGTGGTTTTATTCATCATACATATATATATATATATATATGATGAATAAAACCACGAAGTGAAAAGAAACACAAAGTGGTGCTCAAGCGCTTTCTTCTAATGACATCCTCAGGAACACCTGTTCAGTGTTCCTGAGGATGTCATTAGACGAAAGCACTTGAGCACCACTGTGTGTTTCTTTTCCCTTCGTGGTTTTATTCATCATAAATATTTTTCACGTGTCACTTTCGTGAAATAATTTTCATATATATATATACACACAGGGTGGGCCGAAAGTCTGGATCCATAGGAAAATATTTATTTTAATTCATAAATTACAACAAATGGTAAATACTTAAAATGAATATCAACTTTAACTCGTAAATGCGTATCCGTGATACTGTACAGTGGTTCGTACTCCAGTATAAACAACAAATTATAACAAATGCTTAAATTGGCGGCCTCTGACATCGAGACACTTAGGGATGGAATTTATGATTTTTAATACTTCTTCGAATTGACGTTCTCGAGATGCGTGTTTCATTTGATAATCTTCTTGTTGACTTTACTGGACTATTCGTTAAATTTTCACATACCATTGCAGAGGTATTTTCATCAGTTGCAGTTTTTGGACGACCAGAACGCCGTCGATCATGTACACTTCCTGTTTCTTTGAAACGTTTAAACAACTTGCCAACAGTCGCATGTGTTACTAGATGCTTATGAGGATGATTTCTATTGAATTCGGTAGCAACTTCTCTTTGTGTAGCGCCCTGTCTTGCGTACATGAGCACAAGTTCTACCCGGTCTTCTGTTGTTAGATTCGAAGCCATTTCTGGGCTGAAATAAAAAAAGTATTTGAGTATTTATACTGGAGTACGAACTACTGTACAGTATCACGGATACGCATTTACGAGTTAAAGTTGATATTCATTTCAAATATTTACCATTTGTTGTAATTTATGTATTAAAATAAATATTTTCCTATGGATCCAGACTTTCGGCCCACCCTGTATATATATATATATATATATAGGGTGAGTCACGACAAAATGGCAAACTTCGGGAGCTTATAGCTGAGGTCATTCCCAGTCAAAAACTTCACATGAACATAGTTCCGATTCTTAACGGTTATCGAGCTATGGATGTTTGAATTTCAAGCATGCGCATGTGTGACCTTGAACTGAATTGACAATTACTTACTGAACCGAACTAACTACGCAGTAGAAAGTTGTGTTTCACAGCATGCAGTTGATGTTTTGTGCGTTCAGTATGCCTTTTACGTTTTCAATTGCCAAATAGGCCGATATGGTGTATGTTTACGGATTTTGCGATGGAAATACTACTGCTGCTGTCGTTGAATATCAGCGACGTTTTCCAAATCGAAGTGTTCCAGATCGACGAGTGTTTAGTAACGTTTTTCGGAGATTGCGAGAGAGCGGTTCATTTCCTAGCATTACTGTTTTATCTGAGCGTCCGGTACAACAAGATGTGGCTAAACAAGAAAACATTATTCAGATAGTACAGCGCAGCCCTCATGTTAGTACACGAAGGATTTCCACGTCTTAGAGTTCCTCAAACGAGAATATGTAGAACGCTACACGAAGAAGGCATGTATCCATACCATGTACAGCGCGTTCAGCACCTTCAACCTGGGAATCGTGCCCAACGGCTGGAATTTTGTAATTGGCTCAATGCCGATCGACAATTGCATCGATACGTCTTGTTCTGTGATGAGGCTCAATTTACTCGCGACGGTGTCAACAACACGCAATTCACATGTATGGTCAGAAATGAATCCTCATGCCATTCTGGAAAGTAATTTTCAACATCGGTTCAGTGTCAATGTGTGGTGTGGTATTCTCTACGGTCAGCTGATTGGTCCGTTTATCTTCGAAGGTGGTCTTACAGGTGACATTTATCTACGATTTCTTCAAGACAAACTGCCGCCACTGTTAAAAGATGGACCTTTAACAACACGATTGCGTATGTACTTCCAACAAGACGGAGCTCCTCCCCATTTTAGCCGTGCAGTGAGAACGCATCTCGATGATCGCTTCCCTGGTCGATGGATCGGTGGTGGTGCACAAAATTGGCCACCCAGGTCTTCGGACCTAACCCCTCTAGATTTTTATCTGTGCGGGCGCATGAAAGAGCTAGTGTACCAGAGAAAAGTGGAAACACGAGATGCATTGCTCCGTCGCATTTTGGATGCTCCAGCCCTCATAAAGGACAATCGTAATGAACTAATGCGGGTTACACGCGCGATTCACAGACGAGCCGCGGTGTGTATTGAGGCCGAGGGTAGTCAGTTTGAACAGTTATTGTAAATTCCTGAATAAAAACCTTAGCAGCTATTCGTTCGCTTATTCTTATTTTTAAACATTCAAACATCCATAGCTCCATAACCGTTAAGAATCGGACGTATGTTCAGATGGAGATTTTGACTGGGAATGACCTCAGCTATAAGCTCCCGAAGTTAGGACATTTCGTCGTGAGTCACCCTGTACATATATATATATATATATATATATATATAAGCCCCGCGTCCGGCTCCCTACCCTACGGGTAGGGTTTGTGATCACTTCGTGATCTTTAACGCCGCTCATCTTGATAGATCCGACCCTAACGAGGGACTGAACGAGAGACATTAGCTCCACCACTTTACGCGAGTCAGCCAATCATAACAGGCGACTGAGCCAAAGAGATATTTGTTACTCCGCTCAACTTCGCTCAAATCCGCGCAAAGTTTTTTTAATTTATAGATACATATAATTTAGGTCCCTTTCGATACTTTTTTACGGACTTAATTCTCACAATCTATTCTAAAGCGTGTAAAATATCAATATTCATTAACGTTGCTTAAATTACTCTAGTTCTAGAAATTCTTAATACGTACGTAAATATTCGTGTGTTTTATTATAATTAGTTTCATATCAGGTGATTATTTTTAAATGTCTGACTCTTTAAAAGGTTTGTAATTTTTATTTACTTTAAATAAAAGCTGAAAGACTGGGTATCCTTTCTTTCTAAAAAATCTTCTAAGAGGTTAGTTGTGCTGTACCGGCTCCACAGTTTCTTCACCACCACTCAGTTGCTGTCTCTGTACAGGGGTCTTGGCCGTCCCTGTGTGGAGTACGCTTCTCATGTGAGAGGGGTGCTCAACCCACACAGCTCTACTTGAGTGGGTGGAATCAAAGGCTTTTCATCCCATCAATTCCCCGCCTCTTACTGACTGTCTTCATTCCCTCTCTCTTCGCCACAATGTTGCCTCACTCTCTCTTTACTATTGATATTATAACAGACACTGCTCTTCTAAACTCTCCAACTGCATGCCTCCTTCTTTAAGAAGAGAACGCAGTACCAAACTTTCGATACATTCTCATTCTTATTCTGTCCAACTCTCTAACGCAAGGGTTAACCGACATTTTCAATCTTTCCTCTACTCAACCGATCAACTCTGAAACAATCTTCCTCAATCCATTTTTCGCTGTGTCTATCACCCAATCTTTCAAACGCAGAGCGTCCATGCATCTCGAAAACCCTGGACCTTAATTTTGGCTCTCTTCTTCCTCTATAGGGGGGCGGGGCGTTTTAGAGGGCATTCGCTTTTGGAGAGAGAGAGAGAAAAAATTAATCTTACTCCTATATTAATTAAGAGAGGTTGTATCGGTACTGTTGAAAGGAGTCCAAATTATCGTGAAACGTTTTTGTATGACATTTAATTTAGAGCTGAAAAGATTTACTTCTATCGTTTTTACTTGTGTCGCTTTTGATTCCGTTTTTTATTTATTCATTCATTTAGTTTTAAGGTGGAAATAGTGTAAAAACGCTTTATGAAGTGGTTGTAATTGAAATGTGCAAAGTATACACTCAACTGAGGTTTTTCATTCATTTAGAAAGAAAAATAAATGTTAACCCTTTATTGATAAGATATTACGGTGTTTTTAACAAAAACTGCGAAAATTTTAAAGAATTTATATTTATTTTATTACAATTTGATCTTTTAAAGTTTGGCTTTACTGGGCACTCATATAGATTAAGCTAACAAGAAAGTAATACGACATTTTATAGGAAGTTGCTCCACTTAACTAAGTGATACTACTACTGGACAATTACGATTACGTGTTTGACAATAATAAAATCATTTTGTAGTTAAAAATTGGCGTATTATTTATTAAACATAACTACAGTAACACCTACTTTAACCAACCTTGTTATGCAACGTGGACCAATCCAAAGCAAATGAGTGTCGAATGAGTTTTCTTTAAATTACCTTCAATATACCCGATTAACCAGATATTTCAAGGTGAGTGAACTGAAACTTCAGAATGGTACTGTATCAGTATAATCGTACTTCAACAGAAGACCGAAAAAATGTATTGAAAGCTATAATAATGGTGACGACTTTGTTCAATTGGCAGAACAAAAAAAAATAATAAAAAAATATATATATATATATATATATTTTTTTTTTTTTTGTTCCAAAGTATGACCGCTCATGGCCACCAAAAGAAAGGTGGATAGCAGAGCGAACACAGGACGAAGATTATGGAACAGCTAATGGAAATGAACAATAGACGGGGGAGGAGGAGGAGGAGGGGGGGGGGGGAAGCAGAAAGATCATAGCGGAATCACAGCCGGTAAAGAAGTCGGGAGCGAAAGAGGAAGGAGAGCAACCCGGTTATCGAAAAGTAGGGACCTTCAGATAGAATAGCGCCAAGCCTATCACAAGGCCCGACGCTCTCCAAAAAGGGAAAATACTCTGCGCGCAGCGCAGAGTAAAGCGGACTCTCCACCAGGAGGTGGGCAACTGTAAGTAAAACGTTACAATTGGGACATCGGGGCACCCGATCCCCGGCCATCAAATAGCCATGGGTCAGGTGGGTGTGGTCAATACGGAGGCGGGCCAGAGCCACCTCCTCATGGCGCGACCGATGGAAGGAAGAGGCCCAACATCCCAATTTGGGTTTAATCTTGCAAAGTTTATCTGTAGCACCATCCCAGTGACTGCCACCGGGAGCGCAAAACCTACGGAAGCCAGGGATATAATCGGAAAAGGGGAGGGACATGGGTGAAACCTGTAGTCGGCACGCGGAACGGGCAGCTCGTTCGGCAGCCTCATTTCCAGCCACGTTAACATGTGCTGGGACCCAGCAAAATACCACCTCCTTGCCACCAAAAGCGACAAGGGTATGGCACAGTAGCTGGATTTGTCGGACCAGTGGGTGGACAGGGTCAAAACACTCCAGGCCATCCAGGGCACTGCGGGAATCCGAATAGATGACAAACGACCCATCCGGATGCTCCCGCACCACCTCCAGAGCGCTCAGAATAGCATAGAGCTCCGCCGTGAAAACGGAAGCCTCATCAGGGAGACGGGTACATCGGGGAGCAAGGGCAGACGACTGGGAAACAGCCGCGGCCCCAACGCCCCCCGACGACCTCGAGCCATCCGTGAAGACGCAACACATGCAGAGTGACACGCCGCATGCTGAAGGAACAGAGACCGAAGCAAGGCAGAGTCAGAATCGGCCCCTGCGAACGGGGCGCAACGCCCTACAGCACGCAACAGGTGCTCTCCCAAGGTGCAACACCCTTGAAAGAGACCGGTATAACGGATAGAGGAGGAGTGCCCATACCATCGAGGAGGGAGGTCACCGTGTCGGTGAAATACCAACCCCCATCCCGGCAGAACGCCCTCTCCACCACCTGGAACAGAGGAGAGTTGGGAAGACGGAGGATCCGGAGATAGTGCTTAGCAATGAGGAACGACTTCCGATCCTCCAAGGGAGGGATGTCGCACTCAACCTGCAGACTATTAACCGGAGAGGAGCGGAAGGCGCCAGATGACATGCGCAGTCCTCTAGAGAGGACCGGATCCAGTATCCGAAGGGCCGTACGGGAGGCGGAGCCATACACCACACTCCCATAATCTAATTTTGACTGTACCAGGGACACGTACAAACGGAGGAGTGTCCGCCTATCCGCGCCCCATGTAGTATGCGACAGATGTCCCAGCAAATCCAGGGTACGTCTTGTAGACTCGCGCAGCCGGCGAAGGTGGGGAAACCAGCTCAAACGGCTGTCGAAAACCATACCCAGGAAACGCACTGACTGAACGAGGGCCAGAGGCTGACCCCGAGTGTAATTAATATTATATAAATAAATATATATATATAATATATATATATATATATATTATACAGGGCGTCCCAAAACAATGTATACACACACACTTTAACAGCTGATAGCTCAATTGATGTTTCTTTCTTTCCAAGTTAAACCCATTAGAATTAATAATGGCAGTCAGACTAAGCTTTGAACAAAGGAAATTCATTCTAAAATGCTACTGGAAGTGTGAAAACGCAGTTGAAGTGCAAAGACAGTTTAGGAGGGAGTTTCAAACAGATCCACCAACGCGACTTACCATCACTCGAATTAGAGATAAGTTTGAAGCCGATGGAACTGTTCAGAATGTCCACAAGAAGCGTTCCGGAAGACCACGGACATCGACAAGCCCCACAAAGCAAGAAAGAGTACTGGAAACGTATCACCAAAGTCCAAGAAAATCTGTGCGGCAAGCGAGTCGTGAGGTAGGAATTTCAGAATCGTCTGTCCAACGCATTTTGAAGCGCTGTCAATGGAAAAGTTACATTCCAAGATTAGTCCATGCTATTAATGAAGATGATCCGGACCGAAGAGTGGAGTATTGCGAGTGGTACTTGGCACGATGTGGATGTGGATTGGACGAAGGGGTTTCGTAGAATACCCTCCGCGTTCACCAGACCTCACACCACTAGACTTTTTTATGGGGATACTTAAAAGACAAAGTCTACGCTATAAAACCTGCAACAGTCGCTGAATTGAGAGCAGCCATTGAACGAGAATGCACACAAATACCAAACGAAATGTTTCGTGATGTTTGCGATTCCATTGCTTCGCGTTATCAGCAGTGCCTGGACCAGAACGGACGTCAGTTTGAAAACAGGCGTTGACAAAACAATTAAATAATGTCTGTAGATTCTATTACATTTTGAAAATGAAATGTATTTTAATAAACACTGCCTTTATAATTATTTAAAGTGTGTATACATTTTTTTGGGACGCCCTGTATATACTTACGTCGTTTCTATACGTTAATATACTGCGCGGTCATTGCAGTTAAATGTATATATATATATATATATATATATATATATACAGGGTGTTTCATAACATGTGGGACGCACTTTCAAGATGGATTCAGGACCTGAAAACAATGCAAAAGTTTTATATAAACATATACCCGAATTCCTTTGTTTCCAAGTACGGCTCGTTATGTGTTCCAGCAAGTGTCCGTCTTACCTTTAAAGGAAGTGCTCAAAATGACCGCCTTGCGCTTGAATACACGCTGAACACCTCGTCATAGACTGCCTGACGCGTTCAAACATTCCAGGTATTGCTCGGTTTTCTGGCATCCTTGTTACACTATTCATCGTCAATGGGTGTCACGTTAGCCCTGTTCAAAAATCAACTTTTTCTTATTTTCATAGGTTTCTGTACTTTTTCCCATGCTTTTTGACCTGAGAAGGTCGAAAATCACAACCATTTTGACCTAGGTTGTTGGAAGCATTGCCGCATGGAGCTTTAAGTTTTCTGCTGAAATCGGCCAAAAGCACCAGTTCCGGGGTCCCTTGAATCATGTTTTGCACTATAACTTTTTATCTAAACAAGATAGAGCAACAAAATAGGCACCAAATTAAAGTGTTTTAATCCTCTTTCTAACTTATACAATTATGATAGTCTTGGAACAAGAAATGGCACATTGGTACATACAAAGATTTCAGAAATATCAAAATTCGTTTTCTCACACTCAAGGCAGACAAGGCGCCTTATTCATGACACAAATTTGAGATTAACATTTTGTCACAAGTCTAATCGATCAAGAAGTGAAAGCATTACATGATGATTAATTTCATAATGACATTTACACAGTGAGTTGTTGAGAGTTTGTTTCTTGAAGCTGTCAAAGCGGCGTCTGTTGAACTCCACAGCTTGAAGGAGATAGTCCCTTTGCTTGGCATCTGTTGTTATGACATTTGCAAAGTCGCTCATCATCTTGACACCACGTTCAGCAATGTCATTCACCGCTTTCAGATTCTTAACATAGTCCAACGCTTTTCTGTAGTCCTCATTCTGTGGCCAAGACGTGACAGGTTCCAGAAGCCACTCGGATCCAATGTTCAGTGTGTCCAGCAGGAAATGTGATTCTGGGCCAATGAGATCAACCAGGGTGGTCTTAGCTGTGACTCTCCTGAATAGAGGCTTTCCTGTTCTGAAGCTGTCTGGCTTCTCAGTGGCATGTAACTGGGCAGCAATGTCGTGCTTCAATGTGTCACTCAATCTACTGCTGAACAGGGCAAATGGCACGACTTCCTGCGTCAGGTAACATTTGTGGTTTTCCATCTTATTAAGTACTGCATCAGCAAGCTCTGGGTCAGTTTTCTTGTACTTCAACATGTCCTGGATTAGACTTAGATCATTCACGGGAGCATCTGCAGCAGACATTGACATCATCCATACAGGAGTGTAGAACAGCGCAAGGAAGGTGTTGAGTCTTTCCAGCTTTGATACAGTGTCTTCGTCGTACTCAAGTTGATCTGCAAACATCAGCATTTTCATGGAGTACAGGTTTCTGGCCATCCATCTGGCCTGATGAATGGCGCCTGGTCGACTCCAGTGAATACCTCGAGGAGGCGTTCCTCCAAGAACAATGACTGTCAGTTCAGCCATTTCCCTGTAGTCGGCTCTTGGAAGCCTTTCTGCTGTTAGAATGTCTTGGAGTATTTCTTCACTGTTCTTCTTCTTTTCCTTCAGCCATTTGCTGTTGATAGCCAGCATCTTTGGGTTTGCCTTGGACAAGTCCGTCCAAACATCCTTCAGATGCTCAAACCAGGGATTATCTGGCCCTTCACCTTCCCAAACAGCTTCTCCCAAACTGCTCCTACTAGGATTTCCAGGATGTGATGTCGACAGGCCAGATAAAACACCTTTTTGTTCAGCATTTTCTCTAGCAATTTGGCAGCTCCTCTGTGAACTCCACTGTTACTGGATGTAGTGTCAAAAACAAGGGCAGTAACATTATCCGTAAGTTCCCATGTCTCCAGTAAATCCATTGAAGCCTCAGCCTGAGCTGTGCCAGAAGAATTGTCGATGACAGGTACTCCCAATAACTTTCCTTCAGTGTATGAAGGTGGACCAGACACTAGCACAGCTAAAGTCTCTGAGGTACTTCCAGGTTCACTGCCCAAGACATCTTTGAGCAACTTTCCATCCCAGTGTAAGGCAGCGTACTGTGGGGGGTTTTCACAAAACTTGGACATGTGACTCTGGCTGATATTATACCTGGACAGCATTCTGTTGCGACGTGTTGTTGAGGTTGAGATGACGAAGTTATCCAGATCAGCCCCTCCAGCTTTCAAGGTGGCAGAAACCATGGCAGTAACTTGATTGTCTGATAAACCAAGACGATCAGCTGTATTGCAGATGACATCACATTCCATGACCTTCCTTGGAAACGTCAAAGTCACACTAGTCACAGTGTCTTGATGGTGAGAACATCCAGGACGAGGCTGATGGTAATCCATGTCCTCTGTGTTAGCGTCGTTGTCAGTTGAGTCACCCCAGTAATGTCATCCACATGAACAACTGCCTCTTGTTCTGCTGCAGCTGTAAAATAGTACAACATGTTAAGACAGTAATTGTTAAGTACATGCTAAATATCGCAATGGAGTAAAACTTAAAACTTTTTATAACGTTCAAAGTAATTAGTTTTACCTTGTTCTTGTCTATGCTGCAGTCTTTCATTCCTCGCTGCTTGCTGCAGGGATCTTGTCTCAAAAATTGTCATGACCAGACATATGACCTTTCCTCTCAGTCTTTTGGTCTTCGTAGAACCTGATATCCTCATCTTTCTTCTCTCTGGATAACAGTCTGTTGTTCTGTATTTCCTGGATTGCATCTGGAGCTCCTATATCGAACAGGCTGTCTAATTCCAGCACAAATGCTCCTCTTTTCCTCCAGGGTTACTTGCTCTTCCTTTGCTTTCACCAGAGCACGATGTTTCTCATGTAGTTTCATGAAGAGCTTCATTGCGTTGTACTTGGTCATTGTCTTGATCCTAGCCATCTGCCAGAATGGGATGATAGATTCAACTGTTTCATATGCAAGGTCTTGAACCATGGGCCTCCCTGCATTTTCCGGTAAATTCTGAAGATTAAGGAAATACTGGAACGCCTGTCTGTTGGTGGGAAGCTGGGAACCACTGATAAAAGCTGAAGGGTATCCAACCAGGAAAGTTTCAGTGAGAGATCTGGTAGATGGCCCAGTTGACACCTGCCTGTGGACAGTACGTGGAGGTTCTGAGATATCAACTGTGCGCCCACGAAGCTCCCTCAGCTCCTTGCTTAATGCCATTGTGAAGTTGTAACTTGTAGATGGTTTTCTAGATTCTGATTGAGTTTCTGTTGTTTCCTGAAAAATGATAGATAATTATTATTATTATTATTATTAATTATTATTTATTTATTATTATTATTATATTATTATTATTATTATTATTATTAATTTTATGCTCTTTCATTTGATACCTAATTTGTTGCTCTATCTTGTTTAGATCAAAAGTTAAAGAACATAATTCAAGGGACCCCGGAATTGGCGCTTTGGCCGATTTCAAGGCAGAAAATTTAAAGCTCCATGCGGCAATGCTTCCCAACATCCTAGGTCAAAATAGTTGTGAGTTCCGGCTTTTTCAGGTCAAAAAGCATGGGAAAATGTACAGAAACCTATGAAAATAAGAAACAGTTGATTTTTGAACAGGCCTAGTGTCACGTAAACGATGGATTTCAGATGACCCCACACGTAAACATCGAGTGGATTTAGGTCCGGGGAGCGAGCGAGCCACGCAATGGGTTCTCCACGGCCTATCCATTTATCCAAATAGTCTCTGGCTACTCGACTAAAATGAGGCGGAGCGCCGTCATGCATAAACCACATACGACGTCAGAAACCAAGAGGAACTTCATCTAGTAAATCGCTTAAATCATTCCTTAACAAATTGGAATAGGACTCTCCTGTTAATCTTCCAGGCAAAACAAAAGGACCGATTAAGTTGTCAGCAATAAGTCTGCCCATAATTGATCTAAATGCTGGTGCCTTGACTGGATGATGGCATACGGATTCTCTTCGCCAGTGATGAGTGTTGTGAAAATTGATCACGCCATTTCTTGTGAAGGTGGCCTCATCAGAAAACAACACGGAGGATAGAAAAAGAGGATCGTGAGCACACTGTTGAAGGAACCAAGTACAAAAAGCCTCTCGTGGTGGGAAATCAGCTTCAGTAGGGCCTTGTACTCTCTGAATGTGATATGGGTAAAGTTGTTCTTCCCGTAAAATTCTCCACACATTTGTGTATCTTACACCCTCTGCTGCTGTTATCCTTCGGGTGCTGATACCGGGATGTTCTTCCAGGGCGATTCAGGACCCGTTCCTCCAACTCAACAGGTCTGGTGCTGATTGGTCTACCACCATCTGAAACTCGCTTGTTGAATGATCCTGTATCACCAACACGCTCGTCTATTCTCTGAAAGGTCTTTTTATCTGGCAGACGGCGATTCGGAAACCTTTCCGCATACAGACGTCTTGCTGCGGCCGCATTACACTCGGCAAGCCCATACACGAGATGCAAGTCTGCCATTATTCTGTTTGAATAAGCCTCCATTCTCATTTCAAATGCACACTATCACTGAATAGCACAAAAACTTTTACGTTTTTTTTTCACTGGACTACACTTATTCACAGTAAGAAGTTATGAATACGAACAGTGAAACATCACGATACACCTCTGACTGACTGATGGCTCTACACTCAACGATATTGAAACATGTCATAGAGTGCATGAAACATTACAGTCGGCAAGGCCATACATGAAATAAGCCTCGTACACACACAAACATTGTCGGCAAGCAGTGTTTGTAAACAGTTTGCGGAAAGAATTGCTGGAACACAAAATGTGCTGTAATTCGGAAACAAAGCGATTTCGGGCAAATGTTTATATAAACTTTTTTCATTGTTTTCAGGTTCTGAATCCATCCTGAAAGTGCGTCCCAATGTTATGAAACACCCTGTGTGTATGTGTATGTATATATATATATATATATATACATTCAACTGCAAAGAACACGCAGTATAAATAACGTAAAGAACGACGCTTGTATAGGAGATATTCCGCGCAAGACGAGAAAGAGAAAACAAAAATGAAAAAATGAAGTACCACCTGGGAATCGAACCCGGGATCTTCCGATTGCCGGTCAGACGCGATAACCACTACACCATGGACTTCACTCTTCCAAATGCCGTAATTCCTCTACATACTCGCAGAAACCAATGCCCCAAGGGGGCACCTCCCGCATGCCGTAACATTATATACATTCAACTGCAAAGAACACGCAGTATAAATAACGTAAAGAACGACGCTTGTATAGGAGATATTCCGCGCAAGACGAGAAAGAGAAAACAACAAATGAAAAAATGAAGTACCACCTGGGAATCGAACCCGGGATCTTCCGATTGCCGGTCAGACGCGATAACCACTACACCATGGACTTCACTCTTCCAAATGCCGTAATTCCTCTACATACTCGCAGAAACCAATGCCCCAAGGGGGCACCTCCCGCATGCCGTAACATTATATACATTCAACTGCAAAGAACACGCAGTATAAATAACGTAAAGAACGACGCTTGTATAGGAGATATTCCGCGCAAGACGAGAAAGAGAAAACAACAAATGAAAAAATGAAGTACCACCTGGGAATCGAACCCGGGATCTTCCGATTGCCGGTCAGACGCGATAACCACTACACCATGGACTTCACTCTTCCAAATGCCGTAATTCCTCTACATACTCGCAGAAACCAATGCCCCAAGGGGGCACCTCCCGCATGCCGTAACATTATATACATTCAACTGCAAAGAACACGCAGTATAAATAACGTAAAGAACGACGCTTGTATAGGAGATATTCCGCGCAAGACGAGAAAGAGAAAACAACAAATGAAAAAATGAAGTACCACCTGGGAATCGAACCCGGGATCTTCCGATTGCCGGTCAGACGTTATTTATACTGCGTGTTCTTTGCAGTTGAATGTATATAATGTTACGGCATGCGGGAGGTGCCCCCTTGGGGCATTGGTTTCTGCGAGTATGTAGAGGAATTACGGCATTTGGAGAGAGTGAAGTCCATGGTGTAGTGGTTATCGCGTCTGACCGGCAATCGGAAGATCCGGGTTCGATTCCCAGGTGGTACTTCATTTTTTCATTTGTTGTTTTCTCTTTCTCGTCTTGCGCGGAATATCTCCTATACAAGCGTCGTTCTTTACGTTATTTATACTGCGTGTTCTTTGCAGTTGAATGTATATAATGTTACGGCATGCGGGAGGTGCCCCTTGGGGCATTGGTTTCTGCGAGTATGTAGAGGAATTACGGCATTTGGAAGAGTGAAGTCCATGGTGTAGTGGTTATCGCGTCTGACCGGCAATCGGAAGATCCCGGGTTCGATTCCCAGGTGGTACTTCATTTTTTCATTTGTTGTTTTCTCTTTCTCGTCTTGCGCGGAATATCTCCTATACAAGCGTCGTTCTTTACGTTATTTATACTGCGTGTTCTTTGCAGTTGAATGTATATAATGTTACGGCATGCGGGAGGTGCCCCCTTGGGGCATTGGTTTCTGCGAGTATGTAGAGGAATTACGGCATTTGGAAGAGTGAAGTCCATGGTGTAGTGGTTATCGCGTCTGACCGGCAATCGGAAGATCCCGGGTTCGATTCCCAGGTGGTACTTCATTTTTTCATTTGTTGTTTTCTCTTTCTCGTCTTGCGCGGAATATCTCCTATACAAGCGTCGTTCTTTACGTTATTTATACTGCGTGTTCTTTGCAGTTGAATGTATATAATGTTACGGCATGCGGGAGGTGCCCCCTTGGGGCATTGGTTTCTGCGAGTATGTAGAGGAATTACGGCATTTGGAAGAGTGAAGTCCATGGTGTAGTGGTTATCGCGTCTGACCGGCAATCGGAAGATCCCGGGTTCGATTCCCAGGTGGTACTTCATTTTTTCATTTGTTGTTTTCTCTTTCTCGTCTTGCGCGGAATATCTCCTATACAAGCGTCGTTCTTTACGTTATTTATACTGCGTGTTCTTTGCAGTTGAATGTATATAATGTTACGGCATGCGGGAGGTGCCCCTTGGGGCATTGGTTTCTGCGAGTATGTAGAGGAATTACGGCATTTGGAAGAGTGAAGTCCATGGTGTAGTGGTTATCGCGTCTGACCGGCAATCGGAAGATCCCGGGTTCGATTCCCAGGTGGTACTTCATTTTTTCATTTGTTGTTTTCTCTTTCTCGTCTTGCGCGGAATATCTCCTATACAAGCGTCGTTCTTTACGTTATTTATACTGCGTGTTCTTTGCAGTTGAATGTATATAATGTTACGGCATGCGGGAGGTGCCCCCTTGGGGCATTGGTTTCTGCGAGTATGTAGAGGAATTACGGCATTTGGAAGAGTGAAGTCCATGGTGTAGTGGTTATCGCGTCTGACCGGCAATCGGAAGATCCCGGGTTCGATTCCCAGGTGGTACTTCATTTTTTCATTTGTTGTTTTCTCTTTCTCGTCTTGCGCGGAATATCTCCTATACAAGCGTCGTTCTTTACGTTATATATAATATATATATTATATATAAAACGTTTCTGAAATGTTTATGTAAGGTAATGGTTGTCCTTCAAAATTGTTAAATACTTTGTTGCAATTGTTGATGTACGAATATATTAACCTTTGATGATTTCATACAACCACTTGTGAAATGGTAGTGAAAACTGACGGACATCGCGTAAAATGTCGATATTTAAAAGAGTATTGTCCATTCCTAAGTGACTCTCTCTTAAACTTAGCGATGAGGCGAAGGTGGAATGGCTTGTCTAAGTATTATGCTTAGCTGTCGGATTCATCACATTTGTCCAAAATGCTCGTATTTTGTCAATTTGTCAGCTATTGAAGTTTTTTCTTCAAAATCGATAGAATTCACTTCATTTATTATAAAACGGAAGTGAAATGGCAAATAATAATAATAATAATAATAATAATAATAATAAACTCTGAAGATGTTCACAGTACATGAACGAAACGTCAGGAGATCTAATACAGGAAAGCAAAAAGGAGTAACAAGAAACGTCAATATCTGCAGCTTAAGAATTTTGACGTGTCAACTACTGAATAATAATAATAATAATAATAATAATGGTGAAAATTTACAGAAATAGCTGGCACACTGTTTGCAACTGTGCACAGGTTTATACATCCATAATTATTGCATGGAACATTATTAATTTTAAAGAAAATAAATTACGATGAATGAAACAATAGATAAATTTCAATTCACTAAATAAATTAAGGGGAATTGAGATTGGATATGATATTAATTAGCTATTGTAATAATGGTGGTAATGAACTTTTGCATCAGTAGAAGCTAACGAAATACTGTTTCGGTGATTTCCGAAATTCAGTTAAGGGTGAACCCCGTCTGATATTTATGGGAATTGCGTTCCGTGCACCTGTTCCCTTCAAAGAGAGTTCATTTCCTGCAGTTTCCTTTGTGTAATTTGTTTTGTGCGTAAAATCTCTGGGGAATCTACTGTTATAATGATGGCGTTTTTGATGCGGGGTGATTGCTCTTTGTATGGTTGAGGTACAAGGTCTAGCCGCCAATAAATTCGCGGGATTGTTTCATTAAAAACGCAGTCAATAAATACCGCGAATTTAGTGACTGGCCCTCGTATAGTGATTTTTACTGGTAGCTTTGTGTTTGATGTGGTGTGATTGCTCTTTGAATGGGTGTTATGGTGATTCTTAATGGCAACCTCGTAATATTGAGAAAAATATTGAATTTGTATAAGTTGCTCATTTTTAAAATATTTAGTTCTTTAAACACTGGAGAAGTGCGATTTTGTTTATTATCATTATTTGAGAGGGTCCAAGGCATTTTACATGAATGACTTCCAAAGGATGCTTCATATATAATCTTTGAGTCAACCTCTGTTGTAATGCAATAGTGTACATTTTTTTTAAAGACTTATAGTTGGAAATGGGGCGGTAACTGTATGAAGTGTCAGGATTACCTGACTTAAATGTAGGACATACTATGGCTTACTTTAGACAGTCAGGAATATACCTACAGTTACTGATTTGTTCATTAGTTTAGTGAGTGGAATTGCAGTTTCATTCGGTACCAATTTGTATATTTTTACCGGAATCGTATTGATGACAGAATCTTTATTTTTGAAATTTTTTATTTGTTAAAGAGGTGTCGTGCGGTAGGAATTGATCAAAGAAAAATGAGTTCAGGGTGGGTTGTAGCACGTATTGTTGTAGTAAGTGTCAGTATTTGGAAATGAGTCTGCTGGATTGGTGTCGATATTTGCAAAGACACTGTTTAATAAATTACATTATTAATATTGAATTTTTCTATTGAAGTTTCTTAATTCGGTTTTCAATAAGATTTAAAAGTTGTCCAACTGCTTTATGGTATCTCAATTGCATTTAGTAAACTTATTATAATACAGTAATTCTGTTTCGGAGCAACTTTAAAAAATTTAGTTGATTGAGTTATGTAATGGGTAAACTTTAATTTAATAATTCACGGGTGCGTCTAAAAGTGCCGCATACAATTTTGTATTAATGTTTTCTTTTATTATAAAAACTTTTTCACCATTTCATTATTGTTAAATCATTGCAACTAAGGCCATTACACACCCTTATTTCACTGCAATGAAAACAAAATTATTTCTAGATGTACCATTACTGATTTCTCACTAAATTTTTTAACTACCTTTAAAACTCGGGTCTCGAGTAGCACAAATGATACACTTTACATTAAAAAATTGACGACTGTTCCGTTTCCAGTGCGGGAATGTCATTATGGAAATTATACCGAGAGCGTGTTTTAAGACCGGAATTTTTTGTAGAGTAAAGTTATGAATGCGCGTATCTGAAATACTACCAATTTGTACCGGTCGTCCTGAAAAGGTTAAAGGTAGAGAGGTTCATGCCATGAAGCTTTTAATTCTGCAGTTTCTACAATTTGGGAATAAGTTGTGCATCATAGCACCTAAGTTCAGCAGTATGTCATACAGTACACTGTTACCACTGTATGTTACCACTGTATGTTATAGAGTACACTGTTACCACAGTTGCTGATTTTATGGTTTAATGTTACATTCATAAAAGGAACCTAAACTTAGTAACAAAACTATTTAAAATGTCTCTGAAACAATGGCTGTAGAAAATTCGCATAGCGACATAGCCATACAGCGCAGTAAGCCTGACTTTGACCAAATACTTCAACGCGCTTCTTGCGTACATAAATTAGTATAATTACACTGGTCTGCGTTTGAAATTTTTTTTCCTGAGGTCAAGGTTTTTTTAGTTGTTCTTATATAATTTTTGCATGCTAAATTCAAAAATGTAACTCATTTTGCTCAATCAAGTCAGGTTTTTATGCCATCTCAATTTTTAAAAAATAGATAATTCGAAAATAATCGTTATGAAATTAGCAAGTTTATTTTTTTAAAACGGACTTAAATTGACAGAAAATGTACAAAGTATATAAAAAATGGTACACGAGTACAGTTAATGTGGACGAAAGGGCTTTCTCAAAGACTCGTCTGTGTTCCACAGCTGGAACGTCTCTCTTGAGGCACCAGCAGTAGTCCGCGAGCATGTTCACATCCCAGCGGCCCTGGTACCTCTCTTCCATCACTCGAATATCCTGGTGGAAGCGCTGTCCTTGCTCCTCGCTGACATCACCGCAGTTGTCCGGAAAGTAGTCTAAATGCGACTGAGAAAATGCATCTTTATGGACATACGTGCACCAAGAGCCTGGAAGCTCTGCAGGAGCTCCTCGACAACACGTTCGTACTCTGGACTTCGGTGGTTGCCCAGAAAATTCGTAACAATGGACTTGAATGCGAGCCAGGCATTGATCTCATTGTCCTCCAGACTTTCGTCGAATTGAGCATTTTCCATTAGCTCCCTGATCTGAGGGCCGTCAAAAATACCTGCTTTCAGTTTGCCCTCACTGACGCGTGGAAATTTCTGATTCAGGAAAGCGAAAGCTCGGCTTTCTTTGTTGAGTGCTCTGACGAAATTCTTCATAAGTCCGAGCTTGATGTGCAGCGACGGAAGTAGAATTATCTGCGGATTCACGAGAGCGTGTGACAAAACGTTGTGCGAACCTGGTTCCAGGCCACGTCTTGCTGGCCAGTCGCGTTGTACGTAGTGTTGCTTGTCTGCTCGGCTGTCCCACAGACAGAGAAAACAGGGGTATTTGGTGTAGCCGCCTTGTAGACCCAGCACTAGGGCTATAACCTATAAAAAAAAAATATATATATATATATATATATATATATATTTTATTTTTTTTTTAGACACGAACATACCTTTAGGTCTCCGCATATCATCCAATTGTGATGTTTGTACTTCAAAGCAGTTAGCAAAAGCTACATGTTACTATAACTTTCAGCCATCTGCACCGAGTGACCCACCGAAACAGACGCGACCTTGTTACCATTGTAGAGTAGTACTGCTTTCAAGCTTCTGCTTGAGGAGTCGATGAAGAGCCGCCATTCTGTAGGGTCATACGCTAAACCCATAGCTGCAATGAGGCCGTTGACGTTGTTACAGTAAACCAGCGAAGCTTCTTCGTCCAACGTGAAATATTCTCGAAACTCTTCTTCGCGGCTGCGATACCAGAAGAATGTTGTTTCTGGAGCTAACAAACGATTTTCGCAAAGATGTGACCCTAGCAACTGAGCAGATTCTTTGGACAAGCACAAATCTCTTGTCAAATCGTTCAACTCAGCTTGGCTCAAGAGTTTGGGTTGACTTGTCTCGGCAGTAGGTTGGTATGTACCAGATATGTCACCGTCATCCATTTCTTCATCTGAGTCGGACGACGAATCAAAGTTGTCGGGCGGTGTTGGAATTGGAATTTCTGGTCCATGAGGCACTGGCTTTATGGCAGATGGCACGTCTGGATACTTTACGTGTTGCTTGTTTTTTCGATTTATGCCTAAAAGGAAACAGATAAAGACAGATAAAGATAAGATAAAGACATATCTCATATATTGTCAGGCATATTTTTGTAAGTATAAAATGAAATTCATACTAAATTCATACTAACTTACCTTGTAGGTTTGCCATAGAGAAATAATAGTCAGTACTATGATCTCTTCCTTCCCTCCACACCATTGGGACACCAAAAGGTAGACACTCTACCTTCTTGTGGCTCCAGCGCCGCAGACTTTCAACGCACGTTTCGCAGCATATGTGAGGGGCAAAGGCTTTGTCCTGGTCACCAAGTTTAACTCCAAAGTAGGCGTGATAGCTTTTCCTCACAAAATGTGTGATGTTTGACTGCCGGTCTGACATAGTGACTTTACCACAGATGTAGCAGAACCTGTTTGGGTCATTCTTGCACATTCTATTCATGCTGAAAAACAGTAATGACAATCGTAATTAGAAATAAGTCGTGTCTGTTTATTATATAGAGCTTGGCTAACACTTGGCTAAAATGTAAGTCTGTTTTAAAAAAATAAACTTGCTCATTTCATAACGATTATCTAATTTTTTTAAATTGAGATAGCATAAAAACCTGACCTGATTGAGCAAAATGAGTTACATTTTTGAATTCAGCATGCAAAACTTATAAAAGAACAACTAAAAAAACCTTGACCTCAAAAATGACGCAGACCAGTGTTATCATTAATATAATGAAGAGAAAGGTATTTTTCGGTTCGTTCATCACAGTCTAGTAACGAACACTGTTTTTAATCGTTTTTACGAAAGTTAAATACAAGTTAATAAAAATGTTAAAACGAAATCATATCACTGTCAATGCCAAAAGTCTGAAGGGTGAAGGAACTTTCAGTGAACATCTTCATCCATTAATTATAGCTAAATAAGCTAAATTTTATGCTCGGCTTCAGCCACGTTCAATCGCCGCATGAATCTTCGTTGAATTTTAGGGATTTTTCACAGTCAATAAATTACTATAATGAGACTGAAAAATGGTGTATTTTCCCCTCGAAGTAATTAATTTATGATATAAAATGAATTAAACTTATAACTAATATCTTGAAAATAATAAATTTTGAATTTTATTTGTGTTTTAAATAACTTATTTCGTTCTCAAGATATATAGTCGTTGAATTATATATATATATATATATATATATATATATATATATATATATATATATATATATATATATATATGATACACACAGACCGTGCATGGAACAAGGAACTCTTCTAGGAAAATTAAATCCACTCTAGTCCGAATAAGTAATGGTAAATGACAAATACTATAGTTTTTTCTTTTTCATGATGCTAGCCCGACGTGGGCAACGGGTCACTCGTAAAGAGGTCCCAAAAATATAGCTTCCCTCACCAGCTATCTGCAAAGCATTCTGAGTTCATTCCCATCATGAAACAGACATGTTATGTGCCTTGAAAAGTGGACGCTCAATTCTGCCAGTTGAGGTTTAAGTTTTGGTTTTTGGCTAAAAATATAATAGTTACCCCCTTTTTCTTTGATGTATTCAATCTGACGAGAAGGCAGCGAGTCTTTTGCTTATATTGAGGTTCTAAATGTAGCTGGGCTAGGCTGCTTTAAACCCTAGATCCTGTCCCAAAGCTGGATCCTATCTGCTTTGCAGATAGCTGGTGAGGGAAGCTATATTTTTGGGACTTCTTTGCGAGTGACCCGTTGCCCACGTCGGGCTAGCATCATGAAAAAGAAAAAACTCTAGTATTTGTCATTTACCATTACTTATTCGGACTATAGTGGATTTAATTTTCCTAGAAGAGTTCCTTGTTCCATGCACGGTCTGTGTGTATCATAAAAAATCTCAGGGAACCATTCTGAATTCATTCCCATATATAATATAATATATATATATATATAGGCATGGCCGGATCTAGAAGTTGCGAGGCCCTAGGCAGATCTAGAAATTGCGAGGCCCTAGGCCTATATATATGAAAATATGGACTTAATTATCGGTACTATACCAGCAATATTAGAATCCCGCATAGACAGAACTATGCCAGCACTTAAAAATTAAACCAAACCAAAATAATCACGGATGGAAATTGTATAAGAAATATAAATAAACCATACAAATAAGTATAAATTATAATATGAATCAAGATTTGTATTATATCGAAAATATAAGACAATGATTTCTAAGATTTATATAATATTATAGGTAATGACTTTCCATAGTATACAAACGTTTTTCATATGTGATGTATAAGAGATGTTGACATTTCATTTTTTATAATAGTGAGCGATCGACTTATCAGGCTAAATATTAATGCTTTAATATTTGGTTCAGATGCTCCTTGAATATTACAGCAATGCTTTTCTACTTTTCTTCGAGCTAAACTCTTCAATTAATTGAGAATAATCTAATCAATTTGTTATATCGTTTTCTATTGATAACATAGCTAATGATTGCATTATTATTGCAATCTCGCTCGAGACATGGTGGAACGCAAATATGTTTTAACAAGTTTGAGACGCGAGAAACTTCTTTCAGCCGAAGCAACAGTAACTAGGATGGTTAATACTATTCGAAGTGCAACATAAACATTAGGATAAATCTCACTTAGTTGTTTTTGCACTATATAAACAAGGGCATTTCCGAGATCTGTTTTCTCAGGTATAAACCTGCAAAGTACTTTAAGTTCTTCATAGAGTTCTAAATCATTAATATCACTTGAACAGAACGCGCAAAACGGCTTGAGCGAGGCCCCCTTTGGCGCGAGGCCCTATAGTTAAATCCGGGCCTGTATATAGGGTTCTCTCAAAGAAAGTAAAAAAAAAAATTTAATGACAACATACTGTGCCATCTTAATACATACTCTAAATTTTACATAAAATATTATAACTAAATTAATCTGTACCAGTCCTAGATTATAATAAATATTTTATGAGTAAATATAAATAATAAAGCCACGAACGGAAATAAAAAATTTCTTATACACAATTTGTATTTACTGATATGCAGAATCCGCCATGTTGGTTCCGGGGTAGAAGGATAGAAGGAGTTAAGGCCTTTTCATTTAAAACTGAGTGTCATTTCAGTTTTTTACGATACCATACCACATAAGGAACGTTAGTGTAACCAATATAAGGTAAGTATAAAATTTGTATTGATGATCCCAAAGTAAGTAAATTCAATTTTATTGGTCAGAATAAATAGAATTATTAAATAGCTAGTTACCAACCAACAGTTTTCGAAAATGGCACCTGACTTTTGATCCTAGTTACAATCGAAGATAAGAAACAAACCAATGAGAAGTCACTTTTCATCCCTTTTCTTGCGCTAAATTTGAAATTTAAAGAAACAGTATTTTATTGGGTTATAGCCATCAAGCAGAGAAAACCTTTTCAGTCAGTTTCTTAGTTACTATATAAGGTTAGTTAAATTCGCCACTATTTTCACAAACCGACGAATATGCAATTTTGGCCAAATTGAGATAATGTCACTTGGCTAGTAACCAGATTTGGATCTTTAACTTGTAAAATTTTGAGGATTGTATTGCAAGTACTAAATCACTATTTGACATTATAAATTAAACAGTGCAAATGCAATTGAATGTAGGGGAAATCTTCAAAGATGATTTTTTCAAAATTTAAAAATTGCAGATTCGCCAGTTTGTGAGAACAGCGACGAATTACTATGTTCCTAGTTATTTACCCTAAGTTTACAGAAAAATGTTGCAAAATCATTGGTCGATTAAGTATCTTTATTAACACCAAAATTATCCATAATTCTTTTCGCGCTGAACTAGTCAATTTATTAGTTAAATTTGAAACTAGTCAAGTGAACAAGATAAAAAACTGATGGAAAAAGCCACTCAACTATTTAACAGTATCTATCTAGTGCATGGTAATTGTATACAATATCCCCCTCACCTCAGTTTCTAATAAAAATTATTGCAATGCGTAGAAAATAATAAATAAAACCTTTCCTTTAAGTAAAAAAATTTTCGGTCGATTATATTTATGGAGATATTATTTAATTAACAATATCCATTTGACGTGACGTTTTTCTGATTGGCTATTTTTTCGCTACTCTGCGACTTAATTAGTTGGTTGGTTTCTGTTCTGGCTATTTTTTTTTCTAATTGGATTCAGTTTAGGTAATACCTCAGTTTGTTCGTGTTTGTCATGGAATTATGACGTGCTGTTTGTGTGGTTTCGACTTTGAGAACTTGATTCGTCATGTGCCCTAGAAGACTAAAAAAGTGCATAACTTAACATGTTATTACATTATCATTTGTATAATTTAGGTCTCGGGGGTACGGGGGCTCCGCCCCCGTAAAGATCACGCATCACAAATTGATCGGTGTAGGGTTCACTTTGTGATGCGTGATCTTTACGGGGGCTCTGCCCCCGTACCCCCGAGACCTAAATTATACAAATGATAATGTAATAACATGTTAAGTTATGCACTTTTTATTCAAAAATACATTTTTCTAGGATACATTTTCCTAGGTTAGGTAAGGTTAGGTAAGGTTAGGTTAGGCTAGGTAAGGTTGGTTTCCGAAAATAAATAGAGTAATTACATGCTATAAATAAAGGTTTTACATCGATTGTGAATTCAATTTCATAAAATTGAGGTGAGGGGGATGTTGTATACAATTACCTAGTGCATTTGACTAGTATCTAAAATTTACTAGTATACTCTCTGTCTACCCTACTTAATGAAAGACAATGCATCTGATAATCCTCAAATGCTTCTAACTACCCTTACATATTTCACAAACGTAATCCGACCATGTGTATATATACATTGGCGCTCATAAGTATTCGGTACAGACAAATATTTCAGTTATATTCGTCCTTATCTTTTGTACTATGCATACGATAGTTACGAAAAGTTTATCGTTCGTTTGTAAAAATTTAACAAATAAAAAATTAGTTTAACTCCAACATATAATGTGCTTCTGGTCCAGGAAAGCTTGTTGTTATTAATGGAAGTTTGAATTCGAAGAAATATAAGGAAATTGTAGAAGAAAATACATTGCCTTCAGTTTGGGAGTTGCGAACGGGTCGCAATTGGGTACTGCAACAAGATAATGATCCAAAATATAAAAGTAAGAGCACTATAAAATGGCTTCAAGAAACGAATTTCAAGCTTCTCGAGTGGCCCAGTGCCAGAGTCCAGATCTCAATTTAATTGAGAATTTATGGTTTGATGTGAAAAAATCTGTCCGCAGGAGAAACCCTTCGAATCTGAATGAATTACAACAATTTTCTTTAGAAGAATGAGCTAAAATTTCTACTGAGAGATGTTGAAACCTCGTAAAAAAATACTCAAAACGAATCAATGAAGTCATTCAAGCAAAAGGTGGAGACACAAAATATTAAATAATTTTGTAAGTAAATGTACAAAAAATTTTGGATTTTAACTTTTTTATTTTCATCAAATTCTTTAATGTTTTACATTATATGTACAGTGTAACTAATTTTTTTATTTGTTAAATTTTTTCAAGCAAAGGGTAAACTTTTCATAAATATCTTATACATCAGCGGTTCTCAACATTTTTCTTCTTCTGTACCCCTTGAACTCTTTCAAGGGATTTTCTGGATTTTCGAGAGGCATAGACTTTAGAGGATTTTTACTTCCTTTACGACCGTGTGACTTGTGGCTGTTTATTAATCTTATATAAAATTAAAAGGGTTATATTTTCAGAACCCCGTCGCATACCCAATAAGATTCCCTCGCGTACCCCTGGGGGTACACATATCCCAGGTTGAGAACCACTGTTATACATGGTACAAAAGATAAGGCCAAATATAACTGAAATATTTTTCTGTACGAATACTTATGAGCGCCACTGTGTATATATATATATATATATATATATATATATATGTATATATACAGACCAACTTCCATCATCAATGAAGCCTATTGTAATGGAAGAAAAAGGGTTTTATATATTTTTGTATAATTTATCATTATTTTCCATTATTTCTTTTATTTACTCTCATCCGATACTTTACTGACCCTCTCCAACGATATTCTGCTTTAACTGCACCGCTTTCAATTTCTGTTTTCTTGATTCACTGCTTCTACTCTTTATGAGAACGAACAAACTCAGATTCTATTTATAGAGAGAGATTGAAAAGACCATGTTTCCGTTCATAATATTTTTATTTAAGTAATTCTAAAGACGTAATTAAGGGTAAAACGAGTGGTGTATATATAAATCAAGTTGCATTCTAACATTCTCTCTCTCTCTCTCTCTCTCTCTCCACACACACATATATATATATATATAATATATATATATATAATAGAGAGAGAGAGAGAGAGAGAGAGAGAGAGAGAGAGAGAGAGAGAGAAAGAGAGGCTAACAAAGACCCTAAGATCCACTCTAGGCTGGTCCCAAGAAGGAAATAGAAAAACTAGAAATAACAAATGAATATAAAGAATACTGAATACTTATGGCATGCTTACACTTACAGACGAGTAAAGCTTTCACACAGGAAAAGTAGTAATAGTAAAGTATAGAACTGACAAAGCTCTCTTCCCGCCTTCCGCCAGCGACTGCTGACAGAAAATAGTAGTGAAAGAAGATTTATAGGACAGTAGAAAAAGTATAATGAAGAGAATAGCTTCAGAATTCATTCACACCATGCGTACACCTACTCGTGTAATCAGTTACGCATTAGAAGATCAGAAAGTAAAAGATAGCATGAATACTAAACTACTAATCTAATCTATCTACGCCATGCATTTTTTTTTTAGGATTTTTTATTTATTTATTATGTACAAAAAGTCATCATTTCGTCGTTACATCATTTCTCCGTAGCCTGCCAAAGCCACCGTACCGAGGACTTATCATATACTGTGTCCAATTACCCAGATAATATTATGCATTTCCATATAACATTTATCTTGTCCATTAACAAGGTAGGCGAGTGTCCGAGCGTGTTTTCTGTAATTGGATGTCTGTCATGTATGTGTCTACCAACTCTCTGAATGTCGCGAGTATTCAACTTTGGTCTCCCGTTGTGAAAGGTGCTTATGGGGCAAATGATACATTGAGTTGCTCATACTTCGCGGTGTTATGCCACCACGAGAACAAAGAAAATCTCTCTCCGGCGAGGAATATCACTGGATGGTGAGTCCCTGTATCTATCCCCGTGTACTTGTCCCTTATGGAGAATGAAAGTGTTTCATGGGTGATCACCGGTTGTTGCTATGGCGAATTCAAGAGTCTCCCACTTAGAGGCATTTATGAGGCAAGCGATCAAAAGATAAGTTGCTCGATGGTTGAACATACTATGTGGAGCACAAAACAATCAGAGGAACCTCTCTAAAGTGGGGAGAGGACTAAGTGTAGGAGGAAGTTTTTAAACAAACATAAAGGAGCACTGATCCAGACAATACCTCCAACTGGCCAGACCTACAATTTAAGAATTTTTCATGCGAAATTTATTTATTTTTGTTACGAAATTTCATGTACAGTATTTAAAACTAAATTTCTGCTCTAATTATGTAGCTTCCCCGAAAATAAGTATGACTATTTGGAGGTTTTGACTCCCAAGAGAACTCAATAAGCTCCCCATCATCTGAGAACTCCCATTGCTCTGAAACCAAACCCAACCAGCAGCACCTATTACACTTATTGCAAAAATGGAACATCTCTACTTCTATATAAAACTATAAAACTTTCTCTATCTAAGTTAGCTATTCCACGATTTACCTAAAAAGTACTAACATTCCTGCACTACAAACCCAAGTAGCATCCCTCTATTGAAAACATCTATTAGGAGGTTTTGTCTCCTGAGAGATCCCATCAAGTTTCCCTTCCCTACCTATGGGGTATCATCTGAGAACTCCTAGTGCTCCGTAAATAAAAGGTTTTATGTACATAATGCAAGTATACACGCTGGCTTTCTATTGTTAAACTCAATTAAAACAAATAGTTGTAATTGACATTCTGTTTCAACGATTTTGCATGAAAAGTCGCTTTACATGTGAAAAAAAATATATAGATAATATCAGGGAAAAAATGGGGAAAAAACATCTTCAAAACATGCTGGCCTGAATGCACTACAGTAATGCAAAACAAAAGGACGTCACACACACACACACACACACACACACACACACACACACACACACACAATATATATATATATTGTCGGAATTGTTACCTCACTGCTTACCTTCAGAGAACACTTTATCATATCAAAATGCCGAACATCATCATTGCAACACCACCGGTGAAGGGGATCACTTCTGCTACCCAAAACCATGTGGATGGATATAAATTGGTTGGCAACCAATTTACCCGTGCACCCATATGTACGGTACTACAAAAGTATGATGTTCAACTTGCCCTTGAGTTGCTACCGCTAAATATTTTGCCTGTACAACTATTTACTTTCAAAAAGAGAGCAGTTTGTTTGCAACTTCATCAGGTGTCCAACAGACTCTGGACCCTGCCTGTCCCACATTTCATCCTCTCGGTTTTCAGTCGTGTGTCCGGATATATACTTATTCGAAAACTGCCTCAGAGATGCGTTCATCTCAACTGTCTTCTGTCTTCATAATCAGCGCTGTTGTGACCAAACCGTGTTACTCAAAACTCCGCACCGAATTGGTCATCCAAAAGCTTCAAAACATCAGAGCAACGCAACTCTTTCGTTGCAATTTATTCACTTTTCTGCTGAATTCTTCACAATTTTTGACACTATAATCTAAAAATGGTAGAATTATTTTTTCATTCTCCTCATTAAAAAAAGTCTTTTCGTAGCAGTAAACCAAATATTTCGCTGCAATTAACTGACACCGTAAAGTCACTGTAAATTTCGAAACAACTATAATTTCCTCTGGCAAAATTAATCAGAAAAAGAATAGCATACAGCTTTTGTGATCGAACGACGGACGCATCGTAAAAGGGAATAAACAATCCTCATAAGTTGTAAACTTACTGACTTGGTTATTTTTGGTTATCAATTAAATCTTAAATCGAAAATGCAACGAGTATCACCGGGTAGAAGTTAGGAAAATAACTCATTTACCTAAAACTTCATGTACGTATAATAAAATTTAAATGAAAGCACCGGAATATTAGATTAACACATTAATTTCAACTTTTAACGCTAAATTCAGCAGCAAAGATATATATAAATTCACGAACACATCTGACATAACATCTCTTTCCGACAGTTCAACTGTGCACGAAAAATTCGCAACAACAAAACCCCAGCATGTTTTTGCAAATCACACTAAAATTGTGTCATTTTAACGCCATAAATCGTCCCCGAAATTATGTAAAAACATTAGTGAAATAAAACTATTCCTAAAAATATATGCAAAGTTGGAATAATATAAAATAAAATTACTTTACCCTTTCGGTACTGCAGGCACGAGCGGAACATATGTCCCGCAGATGGCGTTTTTTTCTATAAATTAAAATCATTTAAAAACAATATTTTAACATACTAAATTGAAAGAAAATAATGTATAATGTATAAAATAATACAAAACATCACTAAACATACCTTTATAAGAGTTGCGTAATGGTTTAGAAATAAAACAAATCACTTTCTATGTCCAGTGTTTCGTGCTCCAGTCACATTTATATCGAAAATATCATCTGAATCCGAAAAAAAATAATATTTATCACTATCCTGTCCGAAAATTTCTTCTCTATCTGTTTCTGTCATCTGGCGCTCCGAAGGTCCTGAATACGAACCCCCTTCCATCATGATTTATGGGTAACTGAGTCCGTGACAATCGAGACACCCATTTTCTTTCCATATACACAGATGGCCAAAAGTCATAGGAAGTACTCGTTGGCTTGTCAACCAGTTCCTGACACAAATAAGGCCGCAAAAAAAATATATACTGCAGTACTCCTACCGACGATTCTTAATATACGTCCATAATACCGAAAGGGTTAAAGAGATCCTAATCTGAAAGCAACTTTACCCGCAACTTCTTTATTTTTCAGTCCGAAACCCAAGAAGCCACTACAGTATACAGTATATATGAAAATAAAAATATAAATAAAAGTTAAATTATACCAGATGTATCATACATTCACGAAACAAAAAGCTTCCTGACCTATTACAATTTTCTTTTGATCAAAATGAACATTATGATAATCAAGACGCCAAAATAAAACGTTTGTGAACAATTTACCATTGTACAAAATAATAAAATGTCGTATCTGGATTTGCTTGTCATAAAAATTCAGACAGAACATTAGAGCGTCTATTAATTTACTGTAATATGTATGTTACATGCTACAAGTGTAATAAAAAAGTAACAGAATTGAGTAAAGCCTATAGTGTATTATTTCTAAACATTTTCTTTATCCTAATGAATTTGCTATTTACTGAATTTTGTTTCAATTGAACCATTTACAACTTATGAGGTTCTCTGTATCATTATCAGTTAACGTGTGTAGTCCGTATATAGAGACCATTAAATAAAATACAACTTCTTTATATACTGACCGAAATATGAAATTTATGTATAAATATGTCTAGTATTAGGAGTTTTTCCAAAGTCCGGACCGTTCTTTATAACTAGAAAGTTACATTATTATTATTATGTGATTTTGCGTGCTGAGTCCAAAAAATTTCGTTTTTTGAGAAATGAAAAATAAAAAATGTTACACCAATTTTTGTTACTATTATTTACATATATCGACCTAATATAAATAAAAATTGCTGTAATTTTTTTATTTTTTATTTCTCCAAAAAAAAGAATAACTTTTTTGAACTCAGCACGCAAACCACATAAGAATAATGTAACTTTCTAGATATAAAGAACGGTCCGATTTTGGAAAAGAGCCTAGTATTATTTACTAATTGAAATTTGAAAGAATTATTTCCGAATACTAAAATAAATACATTCTAAATTATGTTCTATTAAAAATAAACCGAACATCAGTTGTATTTTAAAGTTTATTAATTATATATAAACTTTAGTTGTGTTCTTTGCATATTTCCTACATAAAATGTATAAAAAGACGTTTATTAATATTTTATATTATAATTCAAAGGTTCTAAATACTGTAAACAGTGAACTATTAAGTAAAAAAAAGCAGAAATCTAAAACTCTGTTTCCTGTCATATACTGTACAGTGTACATACATACATACACGTTTATTTCTTTCAATGAACTGATTTAATCTAAAACATTTGTGAAATTTATAGTGAAAAATGTATTCAAACTGTAGAATATACTGCATAAATTGATACAGAATGCGATGTGTGCGTACAATGAACGTAGTATAACAAAAACTTATAGTGTTGAGTGTAAAAAAGAATTTCGCTATTGTTAGTACAACTTAATATAAAACTTAGGACATGAACTAATCGTAGTTAATATTATACCAGACCTACTACATATATATATATCGGATCGGCAAAATGTATATATATATATATATATAACCTTTGGTTAGCTTCCGCCAGAATTGTTCATTCTGACGAAGGTCAAGCTTTTCACTCCACCTTAGACCTACAGTTTAGCGTGGAATCCGAACCACGCCCCATCAGCAGCCCAGCGTCTTAACCACTAGGCCACCTAGGGTACCCATTTATCTACCAACCACTTTCTTTATTGTGTGGAAGGATGAACAGCTGGGTTTTGCTGCGCGCCGGCTGCCGTCGGGTCTCGAACCCGGGGCCGATGGATTCGTAGTCAGCGACGCTAACCACTACACCACCGAGGCGCTATAATATATATATATATATATATATATATATATATACACACACATATATATATATATAGGGTCGGCAGAAAAAAGGGATACCTCGAACTTTGGCTGTAAAATCCAGTTATGGTCAGATTTCAGTATTTTTTTCACACCCCACAACTAAGTAAATTTCCTATTCGGTGATCGGATTTCAAAGAAAACTTATGAAAATTACAGATTTATTGAACATTTCTTTATGCCACTGGAAATTCTCCATTTACACTACCACTGCATTGTATATGCAGATTAAAAGTTACAAAGTACTCACATATGGTGCCACCTTGATGTTAAAAAAACTGCTCGATATGTTTACCACGAACTTCTACAACCTTTTCCAGTCTAGGACGGAAAATGGCTTTATTAATTTGTTCTTGTGGTAACTCATCCCATTTTTCCAGAAGAAGCTGTCGTAAATGAGCGACATTTCTTACTTTGACCCGATAAATTCTCTGTGACAAATATCAGGACTGTTTGGTGGCCAAATTTAATACCGCAACCTAGTATTCTTTTGATATCTCCTGTTTTATCGATTTTCTTGAGAAGCTTGTCCAAACCTCCTGCACTTGGCTTACAATTAAAATCGCTTTAATTATCAACTTGAACCTATGATTAGCAAGATTTTTCTGGAATATTCGCCATAAATCCAATTTCTCAGCTAAAATGCTAAAAGATGGCATACAAACCACAAAATTACCTAGTACTAACATATTAAAATTTTATGGTTCTATGTACCGTATTTGCCGAGATATGAAGGATTTAAAAGGCCTCCCTTTTTTTTTGCCGACCCGATATATATATATATATATATATATATATATATATATATAAAGCAATAGACAATAAAACAGGTGAGACTTTCGCCTTCTAATTTAACTAATAAAAACAAAACTGACAAATTTTAGATTTTTCTGAAAGTAACTTTGTCTCTCTCTTTAAAGCACCCTACATTTAATGAAGCGAAATATTGCCCGTATGAAATAAGACGTAATGCAAAGTGTTTTTATTCCAGCTCACGTTCTTGAACTGAAAATTTTTCATGGGAGCAACAAAAGACTAAAAATGAGTCATGGAGTTGTTGGAAAAAACTGAGTCAAAACATACTGTTAGTCAGGAGAAGGGAGATGCGATGCGAGTTGGAGACATCTAGGAGAAGGGTGGAGAGAGGGATGCGAATGGGAGATTTCATGTTACAGAGGTAAAAACAAATCTGATAGAACAATGGCTTCATTCACGAGGATCCAAGGACTTAGAGCATAAAAGTGGAAGTTAAGACCTCTTAATGGAAGTTAAGACCGCTGCCATAAAAAATATCAAAAATGTCATGAACGAAATAGGTTTTGATATACTCTATATAATTTATCATTATTCTCCATTATTTATCTCTTATTCACTCTTATCTATCACTTTAGTAACCCTCTTTTACAGGATTCTGTTTCAACTGCACTGTTTCTAAAGTTTGTTTACTGGAATTACTGATTCATCTTTATTCTATCGTAGCGGGACAACTCATGGAACTGTTTAAAATGGAATATCGAAACGCATTCTTCAGTCCATTATATTTTTATTGAATTAATTTTGAAGACATTTAAAGGGGAGGCGAATGGTTTATATAAATCTAAGTTTTTCTATGTAAGAAGGAGAGGCTAAAGGCGAACACCCGCGAAAATGCTTCCAACCCCTATAGAAGGAAAAGGACAGAGCCAGAATCAAGGTCCAAAGTTTTTAAGATGCTTGGACACCCTGCGTTTGAAAGATGGCAGGTCATATACACGTGTTGTGAAACTTCCTTAATTTTTATTTACTTTTTTATAATTTAACGTTACTGCGTACGAGACTTACTTTTTGGGTAAGATTCTTCCAGAGTTGTCAGGTTAAATAGATAAAAGATTGAGAATACCGATTAACACTTGCATTAAAGAGTTGGACAGAAAAGGGCAAATGAAAAGGGCATGCATGAGCATGTGAAAAATACCTGGTACTCCAAGCTCTCTTTAAAGGAGGAGGCTTGCAGTTAGAGAGTTCAGAAGAGCAGTGTCCATTATAATAGCGATAGTAAAGAGAGGGACTGAAGACAGTCAGTAAGAGGCGGGGAATTGATGAAATGAAAAAACCTTTGATTCCACCCGTTCAAGTAGAGCTGTGTGGGTTGAGCTATCCCACACATGAGAAGCGTACGCCATACAGGGGGATAAGATCCCTGTACAAAAACAGCAACTGAGTAGGGGTGAATATTAAGAGAAGATGAAACACACACACACACACACACACACACACACACACACGCCCTCATAAAAAAATTTATTTTAATGTACATAGTAACGTACTCCGTATGAATACATCCCACCCTCACCTAAAAAAGTAAAATCCTGACTCTGGTTTGCTTCTGGGTGCTTCGATTTCTCGTGCTTCGGAATGTTTTCTTCTGACTGATCAATCCGAACACCGAAGCTTTCTCTCTCCCTCGTTATTTGTTCGTTTATGATAACATTACATTTGTTTTTAATTAGTATTCGCATTAAATCCCATTTACTGCACTATAAAACAAAAGAAATGGAAAATGCGTTAGAAGAATGATAAATAAAAGAAGCAACAAAGCTAATTTGCTAAAATTAATTAATTATACTGAAATAGCGTCAAAATTTAAGAGAGAGATTAAGTAGCTAAAAAATTAAAATTATTAAAGGATTAATTAATTATACTTATGATTCGATCGTAAGTTGGTAAATCAAATCAAAGTGAATTTTAAATATTTAAATACGACAATATATTAAAAAACAGTCTCCTCTAGAATGCACAAACGCCACACTAAATATTATTATTTATTAAGGCCTGTCTAAATCGTCTACTAATACAATGCTGCGCAAAGAGATTTGGACACCTCATTCATTTTTGTACTTTTTGGATTTACTGTATTGTTAATTTAGGAACATTTCTTTCAATTAATCATTTTGAACTATATATCATTGGAAAGGAAATTGGATCTCCCGAAGATCAGGGCCCCCAGCCTTCTTTAGTTAGCCTTATAAGGCTAACTAACGAAAATATCACGACTTAACCTAACCAATCGTCAAGGGTGTACAGTTGACCTAACGATTGGTTAGGTTAAGTCGTGATATTTTCGTTAGTTAGCTTTATAAGGCTAACTAACGAAGGCTGGGGGCCCTGATCTTCGGGTGATCCAAACCATGTGGCATAGGTTTCCTTCTATATGTGTATAACGATTTCATGGTCTTAATTCTAACCGTACGTTGTAGGCAACAATGGAAACTTATCTAAAGAACATAGATGGTTATTGTTGAATAATAATGTCCCAAGATTACTTAGTTTACTTAGTTTTCTGAGTGGTTGAGAAGTTCTGCTCCTGATATACTCGTATCCTCATTGACTGTACGTTATAACTGGCGGATTGAACTGTCCTGTATGTAGCTTCACACAATTTAACCTATAAACAAAGCAATAAGGGGTTTCAGCAACCATTCTTTGTGTCTGGAAAACAAACCAATGCTGAAACTATTGAAAAACACAAACTAAGAGTTAATTTGCGGATAAAATTGGGATAACGTATAGGAACTTGAAGTCTTTTTCTATTTTTTAGCTAATATAACCATAATACGGCATAAATATGTACTTAATATTTTTTATAATGGTTAAAATAGGAGGCTGAAGTCGAAAATATTTTCAAATATTGAGAAATATTTTAAAACTAAATCTTAGAATAAAAATTATGGTAAAAATATTTAATAGATAGTTCAACTCAATATGGAGAAAAGTGACAACTATATACAGTATAGAGCATATTTAGCCAGCGTCCAGTAAGTGGATAACACCGTTTCCCTATAATCGAGATGAAGACAGTGAGATTGGCGGTTCGAATCCCAATGATGCTCTTGAAAATAATGCAGGAGTTAAAGGAATGGACCGCATTATTTGGTTTGAGCTCTGTGAAAGCTTCTGTCTCTCCTGACTGACTGATTAATTATTATAGAGCATATTTGGTGCTACTGTAGTATGCGGTCTACCTACGATTGGTTAGGTTTAATCATGATATTTTCGTTAAAACTAACGAAAATATCATGACTAAACCTAACCAATCGTCAAGGGCGATTGACAATGGGATGTAAACAAACAATTAGTAAACAAGATAAGAAGCTATAATTAAAAGGTAGACCGCCGAATCGTAGGTAGACCGCATACTACAGTAGCACCGCATATTTTGTATATACTCTACAATATATATTACGGTAGTTTCAATTGAATTAACTTCAAAAGCGAACACATATCACTTAAGAAATTAGTCCCAGACCCAGTAAAAGTATTTTCATTATTGTTTTTCTTTTTAACTTTATATCCAGAAATGATACCCGAGTTTTGTTATTGCTCTTTCGTAAATTTCATACACGGATGTTTGACATTAAGACAAGTTACAAACTGGTCAAAACGTAAACTACGTCAAAATAATGAAAACGTGTTACCATACCCACAGTTTAAAAATATTTTAAAATAAAGGGAGCAGTCGTCTAGCCAACAAGTCTCATGATGACAGAAAACATGTTAGTCATTGTGGGTTGAGGGGTGTCTTCGGTTAAGTCATAAAATAGTGAGGTACTCGCTAATCTAACCTAACCTAACCTAACCAAACCTTAACTAACCTAACCTGGCGTAACCTACACTAAATAAGACCAACATCTCTTTTCCAGAGGGTTAATATTAGTGGTGTACCGATTAACCCGCATCGCCACCGGCAGAATCGGCCAATTTTTGGGCATCGGTATCAGCCAAATTTAACTGATTCTCTCGCCGATTCTTTGAAATTTTAAAATTTTCATTACAAAACAATCTATATTTATAGAAAATTGAACAGACAAAAATCAGTATTTACAGTATGATAAGTTATACTCACTTGAAAGTGTAATTATATAAAAATATTTCACATTCAAGAAAAAGGGAAAGCTTAGTAATTTAAACTGTTCATAAATTTACATTTTCTCTAACTACCTAATCTCTTAATATTATAAACTATCGTAATCTCCTACTCTATATTATTAATAATTCTACTATATTAAATTGTGCTTTATAATTTATATATTAAACCATCTTATTATGTTGACTTTATTTTAACTATTTTAATAATTTTATAGAACCAAATTTTATATCCAATTTTTTATTGAAACTGGCCACCAGGGACTTGAAATTTTAATGAAAGTTGTTGTTGTTGTTGTTGTTGTTGTTGTTGTTGTTGTTGTTGTTGTTGTTGTATACCTACGATTCGTTAGGTTTAGTCATGATATTTTCGTTAAAACTAACGAAAATATCATGACTAAACCTAACTAATCGTCAAGGGCGATTGACATTGGGATGTAAACAAGCAATTAGTGAACAAGATAAGAAGCTATAATTAATTAAAAGTTAGACCGCCGAATCATAGGTAGACCCGATACTATAGTAGCACCGAAAATACCTTCAACATAAAGCAAACCAATTACTTTAAATATTGGTATTCGATTTATGAAACTAAAATAAAATTATTTTATCATTTTGCTCAGTAATAAAACTATTTAACATCATTTTAGCTACGGTAAATGAATAACAAATTCTGGTGCTGTTTATTATGAGGTGAGCTAAGGAAAAGCCATTTAAACAAATTTGAAATGTAAAAATATAAAAATTGAAAGTTTTCACATTAGATTATTAAAATTTATGAAGGGAATTAATTTTTAAAAATATAAGCAAAAAATCGGCATAGGTATCTGCATCGGCACTTTTTCATGGAATCGGCATCGGCTAAATTTTGAAATCGGTACATCACTTGTAAATGTGTTTCTAGATTTTTTCTATAATTTTTTTAAAGTTCCGAAGTACCGAAAGCGTGACTTCACAAAACAAATTACCGCGCTATTATCTGTGAATTATCACACCCACTCGACCTCACTTATGCCCAGTTGCACACACACACACACACACCACACACACACACAAACACGTATATACCGGGTGTGTATAAAGTAACGCAAGTGAAAAGCAAATCTGACTTGAATTATATTAACGCAAGTGAACATGGACAAGTAATATTTATTACTGTACTTTATAACAAAAGGAAACTATATTCGATAGTAAGGTTTCTAAGAGGTGTTGAAAATGATCCCCCCATCGACCTCTATACAGGCTCTTGCACGGCGTATCACATTCAAATCAACCAGTTCAAATCAGATTTGTCTTTTCACTTGCGTTACTTCATACACACCCTGTATATAAATATACATATTATACTTGTACATGAATTTCAATGTACAGTGTGTGTGTGTGTATATATATATACAGGGTGTCCCGTAAGTCTGGACCCATAGGGAAAAATAATAAAATTACAAAATAGTCCAAAAATTTATTACATAATCTGTTCAAAGTGTCCGCCGTTGTGTCGCACACATAGTTGAAGACGTAATCTCCACTGCGACAGCACTTTCTGAATCACAGTCGCAGAAATTTCTTGACACGCCTCCACAATGCGTGCTTTAAGGTGGAAAATGTTCTGAAGTTTGACCTCGTACACTTTGGCTTTCAAGTGGCCCCACAAATAAAACTCCAGCGGAGTAAGATCATAATAAAAAAATAATAAAAATAATAATAAAAATAATAAAAAAATATATTATAAATAAATTTTTGGACTATTTTGTAATTTTATTATTTTTCCCTATGGGTCCAGACTTACGGGACACCCTGTATATATATATGACGAAAAAGTGTCTGTACTATATATATGTATGTGAGAGTCATATGACAGACTCAGTAATAAGTAGATCAAATAGTTACGAGGAACTTTTGGTTGTAAAAATTGACAGACTAAACGTGATACTATCAAGTAGTCAATTACACCTCCGAACACTCCAACTGCAAAATTCTCTGAGGCCATTGCTGATATCAGACACCTCATAAAGTCCTTAAACTCTCCATCCCCCAATATCATACACTGCGGAGATTTTAATTTTCCTTTTATAAAATGCAAAAGGGTGGAAAAAAATATATAGGTTACACACAGACTGTGCATGGAACAAGAAACTCTTCTGAGATAATTATCATAAATCCACTATAGTCCGAATAAGTAATGGTAAACAGCAAATACTAAATTTTTTTTTTATATGATGAAAGCCAAACGTGGGCAACAGGTCGTCACTAGCAAAGAGGCCCTAAAATATAGCTTCCCTCATCAACTATCTACTAAGCAAATGTACTAAGCAGCTAGAACCCAGCTTTTGGACAGGGTCTAGGGTTTAAAGCTTAGGGTTTAAAGTATAATATCATCCTTTGCTGACGATACAAAAATTAGCAGAAAAATCAGAAATGCAGGAAAGGTGGAGGCTCTACAGAGAGACACAAACAGACTATACAAATGGACAGAAGACAATAACATGAAATTTAACACCAAGAAATTTCAGCTCTTCAGAAATGAAAGAAATGAGGGACTATAACAAAAGACAGCATATTATGGCCCAGATGGAGAGAAAATTTAGAGAAGCACGAAAGCAATAGATTTAGGGGTTATAATGGCCGATGATGCGAAATTTGAAACACAGAATCGAATATCGGTAAACCAAGCAAAACGAGTTACGGGACAACTATTGAGAACCTTTAAAAGAAGGGACAAGGAAGTAATGATTCTTCTACGAGAATTTGAATACTATTCAGCCTTAGCGTCCCCATATAAAAAAAATACTAACTAGAAGAGATTCAAGGAAATTTCACAGCCAAGATTGATGGCTATAAAGAACTCAGCTACTAGGAAAGGGGAAAGACCCCGTAAATTGAATCTACAGTATATTCGCTGGGAGGCAGAAGAGAAAGATACACCATAATTTACGCCATAATAGAAAACTGGTGTCTAACCTCAAACTGAACCCAGTAACCACCCAAACAAGTGGAAAATAGGAAAAGTAGAATGTGCAGTGTTCCCAAACTAAAAGCTAAACAAGGGACACCTTCAACTCTAAAATAAAATAGTTTGATTGTTAGGGGGCCATATTGTTTAACTAGCTTCCGAAAGACATCAGGAACATCACTAGTGTCAAACTTGAAATCTTTAAAGGAAAACTAAACGAAGATTTTTCTTGACTTTGGCTGAACAATGGAGCTTCTTGGTTGAGTTAGAGTTGTGATGGAAGAAAAAAAATTCTTGAGAAGAGGAACACGAACAAATACGTGTCTACAGGTGTCACTGAAAAAGTGGCTGAAGGGTGTCACTATATATATCATGCCAGAAGGAGGGGCCAAGGGCGAATTCCCGCAAAAACGTCCCCCACAAAGAGGAAGAAGAGAGCCAAACTCAAGCTACAAGATTTACCAGATGTCTGGACACTCTGCATCTCAAAGATTGGAGTGGACAGAAGGAAAGATGGATTAAGGAAGATTGTTTTAGAGTTGACGGGTTGAGTAGGTAAAAGATTGAACATACTGATTAACCCTCGCATTAGAGAGTCGGACAGAAAAGGAATGAGAATGTGTCGAAAGTCTGGTACGTACTCATGCCCTTCTTAAAGGGGGAGGCATGCAATTAGAGAGTTTGGAAGAGTAGTGTCCTTTATAATAGCGATTAGAGGTTTAAATGAGGAGAGTTGGTGTTCAACAGATTGAAAATTGGAGGAAAGGCCACAAATGTAGCAGAAGTTTATGAAAAGTGACTCAGGGAGGGGCCTAGAACATCTCGAATAGGTAATAGCAGATCCAGCACTGCCCAGGTCTACGTATACACTATACATGTATAATGTTCCTTCATTATAGATGGTAATATAATTTAGTGAGGCATGGATTTATCAAAATGAGGTAAGTGAAATTCGCAAAATTGCATACGCGTAACATATATGGATGTTGGTTGTACTCTTGTAATTGACACTTCATGACGCGTTACCCGTTGAACCAAAATTTGGTTTTGGCACTTTCATGGATAATCTCGCTTCAGTGATTTTGTTTTAGTTAAGCTAAACAATTTTATTCATTTCTAGAGGACATTTCTGAGCATTTAAGAGTTAAACAGATGCCTACTAAACCGTATTTTATTCTACGGAACCAAAAAACGATTGGAAATTTAAAAGTTAAATAAAAAGTTAAATTAATTACGAGTAAATCAATTCCAACAACACTGTTAATTAATGGTTAAATTAACTGTGATCGGTTATCTGTAGAGTGGAATCGCTTACAAAAATTCATTGTTGAAACACTAAAATTAACTTCCATTTTTATCCTATAAAAGCAGAATCAGTGGAAATTCAGGAAATTTGCTTGCACCTCCTGAAACGTTTGATGTTTGTGTTCAATGGTTGAAATCTGTCTCTGATAAATGAAAGACAATATCAACATAATTTGCAGTTGCATCAGTGAGCAAACTTCGTCTTGAAAGGAGTTTAAATTTCGCTTGTATTAATAGCCTGATTTTCTTTTTCAGTTATGACAACCGGCCACGGGGGTTACAAGCTGCAGAAGACAGGCACATCATCCAGAGCGAGTCGTTGGAAGGCCGGGTGTTCTTCAGACCAGGCGCAGTGCCGGCTCTTCACATCAAGCCCGTGAGGAGCGGCGACCAGGCGAATTACACATGCAGAGTCGATTTTCGTATAGGTGAGAACAATTTATTCGTCGAATGATATTATGAAAGAGTGCGTGTGAACGTCTTTTATTTTCAACTCTTTGGTCGTTCCCAGTCTGTCTGTCTATCCGTCTGTCTATCTGTTTCGTTTCGTTGGAAAACGAGTCTAGAATTCACTAAATGTTATGGGAGCAAAATATTAATTAGGAAAATAAATGAGATTCAGAATAAAATTGTTAAGTTTATTGACAAAAACTTAAGATGTTATATGATAGGTGACAAACTTCTTCTAAGCCAGACTTACGAGCTGTACTTGCCTGAGTGGAATCAAAGGCTTTTCGTCTCATCAATTCTCCGCCTCCTACTGATTGTCTTCAATCCCTCTCTCTTCGCCGCAATGTTGTCTCACTCTCTCTTTACTATCGCTATTAGAACGAACACTGGTCTTCCGAACTTTCTAACTGCATGCCTCCTTTAAGGAGACCACGAGGTACCAGACTTTCTACACATTCTCATTCCTCTTCTGTCCAACTCTCTAACGCGAGGGTTAATCGGTATTTTCAATCTTTCATTCACTCAGCCAGTTAACTCTGAAACAATCTTCTTCAATCCATCTTTCCCTGTATCTATGACCTCCAATCTTTCAAACGCAGAGTGTCCAAGCATATGGAAAACATTAGACCTTGATTTTGGTTCTCTTCTTCCTCTTTGGTGACGGAGGTGGGTAGCTTTTATGCGGTCATTCGCCCTTGGGCCCTCCTTCCTGCATAAAAAGCACGTCCTTTCTTGACAAAGGTCACTTTGTACTTTTGTACGTTTAAATCAATCAGTACTTTATACTTTTAAAGTGGGTGTAGGAAAACAGTTAAAGTCTGCTTCATAACGAACGCTTTATTTCAATTAACATCCAATTTCTTCTGTTTAGCGTAAATATATGAACGGGAACTTATTTTATACACGTCGTATAAATAGTAATTATTTCTTTTATATTGTACAAATTATTCACAGCGTTTCTAACTTTAATCATTTTTCTTATTTATAACCCAATGATATCAGTAAGCTTCTGAAAGTATTGTCATAAATTAATTGTATTTAATGGAAAATATTCAACCGCCGATGCTTACGGGCTGACGTCATTCTCCCTATGCGACTTTAATCAATATTTTGGGTTAGGTTAAGTTAGGTTAGCATAGGTCTAGTTACGTTAAGTTAGTTTATTAAAGTGCCGATATAATGTCCCGTCGATTAAATGACTATAAATCAGTTGCTTGCAATTACTTCATTTAAGAATGTTTAATGAGACCAAACTCATTTATTTCTCATTGAACATCGTGCTACAGATATAAAAATCTCAACTTTTAATACTGTATATACATATATAGAGGTGTAAAAATATGTTTGTTAGTGTTCCATACACTTAAAATAACATCTTCAAATTTCTAGAAAACACTCGCCAGTTTATGTATTTAACTGGCGAGCTGTCGAGTGAATTTTTACAGATAGATAGATAGATTCTAAATAGTGGCAGTTTTGCATCTCTGTATACGAAGCTATGGTCACGGTTAACTTTATGTTTTCCAGGGCTCTGCCATCATACTGTTTTTAAGTCAGATAATAAATAACTTCCCAGAGCTACGCCATGACCAATGTCGTGACACCGCTTCCCGTTGACCAGCGAAATTAATCGACATTGGGTCTGGAGAATAGTTGGATGTGAGATCGTCCTCCGCGTCCAGATTATGTAGCGACCCGTGATTCGGATCCCATCGTAAATCTGTAGGTCCCCTCCGTCATATGTCCTTGGATAGTGCGGAGGTTAAACAACCTTATCAAAAAAAGTAACTTCTGAAATTTTAGATTACACTAGATTAGGTTCCGACTTCAGCTGCGTTAAGATTACGTCACGGTCCACTATAATGTGTTGCTATTTTCTTCAATTGTAGCAAGTTAAGATAAATTTTTATGCTAATTTGCTTTCATGTCAACATATTCTACGATTCTCTCTCTCTCTCTCTCTCTCTCTCTCTCTCTATATATATTATATATATATATACCTTATTAGAAATCAAATAATTTGTGGAATTAACGAGAAAACTAAACACTGACGTATTCGCAATCTTCCGAAATGTTCGAGTTAACAGGAAATTGAATACGGAACTTCTGCATTGTTATTTTTTTAATTACGTAAACTTTCAGACTTTGAACATTGGTATTTTAACACAATCTGATCGATGAACTTAAAAACTGTTTACATTTGTATCCTGTTTTGCCTCTGCATTCGCTCGTTGTTCGCAATTTCCGTCTATCAATTAACGTTCATTAATTATGGCAGTCTCCTTCATTCTCTTCAAAAGAATCAATTGCAGTATTTCACATTAAATATACAAATAACATAACGTTACCCGAGTCGAAATCACTTATTGGATTCACTTAAAGTAAGGTAGTAGATGCCTCAAACTCTAAACACGAATTAACTTTTAGGCGCATTGCGATGTACTTCAGAAAATTAACCATCTCTGAAATACCTGTGATTTACTTCAAAGAAGACCGATTACTGAACAACATCCTTTGAAGTACTTGTGATGTACTTCAAATGAGAAAGATTAGTACAAAGCAAACTTTGAAGTATTTGTAATGTACTTTAAAGAAAGAAGATGTACTGTACGTCTGACTTAAAAATTTGGCGCTGAAGAACATTTTCATTCGAAATGTTTTTTTAAATGCTACTAAATAAATTACATTGAGTAATTACTATGTGAGGCCTTCCTAGGAAGAAGTGGCTAAGCGACAAACGTAAAAAGCGCCAGAAATATTCAGTTAAACGTTGTACCAATTTGAAAGTGACATAACTTTTCAACTTTTAAGATGGTACAACGTTTAATTGCATTTTTCTGGCGTTTTTTTACTTTTGTCGCTTAGCCACTTCTTCCTAGGAGGACCTCATATACTTGTAATGTGACAACTCTACGGTGGAATAGATAAGAATTTAATAATTGCTATCATGAATTACTGATCATACTTTTACAGCTGTTACGAAAGTTATTGAGTTCCTTAGAGTCGAATTTATTTGCAGTTAAGAATTTAAGAGACAATATTTTTTTATTGAATATATCATTTTAATTTAATTTCTTTTTAATTGTTTTTCTGTTGATTTTTCTTTCGAAGAATGAAAAATATTTCGAATCTAACATTCATATACGAGTCGAGTATTTCTTCTATCGAAATTGTATAGAGAAAATATATCGGGCGATATTTTAAAACATGTGACACTTTAAAAGGTTTTATTTTCTTTTATTAACTGAAATAAAAGCATGAAATTCTTACTGTACACTTTCTACACATGGAGAATTAGTTTCCTAATGCAAAATATGCTCTCTGTGATGTCCTCTCAGCTCACAATACTTACACGATACTTTCTACGAAAGAGTCCTGCCCAACAGATTTACTACGATTTATGATAAAGGAATATCATGGCCACCAACATCACCAGATCTAAACCCTCGTGACTTTCATATGTGAGGGTTACTAGGTCTATTTTTAATTTGTAATTTTAACAGAATCCACACACAATAAAAAAAATTGAAAGCGTTAACTGAACAAGAGATTTCTCAGATTTCAGCAGATAGTCTGTCCGGAGTACTGCAAAGTTTTGATGTTCGTATGCAGAGTTAGTGAGCTGAGAGGACATTACATAAAGCCCGTTTTGCATTAAGGGACTAATTTCCCATGTGTAGAGAAGGTACGGCAAAAGTTTCATGTATTGATTTCAGTTAATAAAAAAAATACAAGCCTTTTAAATTATTAGGTGTTGAAAATATCAGCCCATATATTGTTTCTCTCAATAGGAAATTTGGATTTAGTCGTTTGATTCACCTCGCAAGATTTCGATGCTTTAATAAGATATGTCACAGTTTTGATATAATAAAACTTTTGTTTTGATGGGGTTGATTAACCTCCTTCTAAGGTCATATGAGAACCATGAGTTATATGGCGACCATGGGTCACTATACGTAACTCTCTCACGGTAGGCGGGCTCCCATTCATCTACTATCCAAACCGAATGTCGCTTACCCTCGCTAATCGATAAGAAGCGGTGTTACAACATTGGCCACGTCTTAGCCGTAATAAAGAATTTCGCTGCAGTGTGGAATTAAACGAATCATTAATTCCACATTTATCACACTTCTTTTATAAAACCCTCATATACTTAATAGTTATATCTGCGTTTACGGCGTTTGTAGCAAGAAAGAAATGTAAAAAATCATTATCCATACTCAATCAACATTTTGCTTGAAAAACACTTATTTACATTTCCAGTATGCCTATACATGCCAAGTCATTTGTAAATATAGTCATTTACATATAATTTTACCCTTTGAGGGTACTTGCCTGAGTGGAATCAAAGGCTTTTCGTCTCATCAATTCTCCGCCTCCTACTGATTGTCTTCAATCCCTCTCTCTTCGCCGCAATGTTGTCTCACTCTCTCTTTACTATCGCTATTAGAACGAACACTGGTCTTCCGAACTTTCTAACTGCATGCCTCCTCCTTTAAGGAGACCACGAGGTACCAGACTTTCTACACATTCTCATTCCTCTTCTGTCCAACTCTCTAACGCGAGGGTTAATCGGTATTTTCAATCTTTCATTCACTCAGCCAGTTAACTCTGAAACAATCTTCTTCAATCCATCTTTCCCTGTATCTATGACCTCCAATCTTTCAAACGCAGAGTGTCCAAGCATATGGAAAACATTAGACCTTGATTTTGGTTCTCTTCTTCCTCTTTGGTGACGGAGGTGGGTAGCTTTTATGCGGTCATTCGCCCTTGGGCCCTCCTTCCTGCATAAAAAGCACGTCCTTTCTTGACAAAGGTCACTTTGTACTTTTGTACGTTTAAATCAATCAGTACTTTATACTTTTAAAGTGGGTGTAGGAAAACAGTTAAAGTCTGCTTCATAACGAACGCTTTATTTCAATTAACATCCAATTTCTTCTGTTTAGCGTAAATATATGAACGGGAACTTATTTTATACACGTCGTATAAATAGTAATTATTTCTTTTATATTGTACAAATTATTCACAGCGTTTCTAACTTTAATCATTTTTCTTATTTATAACCCAATGATATCAGTAAGCTTCTGAAAGTATTGTCATAAATTAATTGTATTTAATGGAAAATATTCAACCGCCGATGCTTACGGGCTGACGTCATTCTCCCTATGCGACTTTTAATCAATATTTTGGGTTAGGTTAAGTTAGGTTAGCATAGGTCTAGTTACGTTAAGTTAGTTTATTAAAGTGCCGATATAATGTCCCGTCGATTAAATGACTATAAATCAGTTGCTTGCAATTACTTCATTTAAGGAATGTTTAATGAGACCAAACTCATTTATTTCTCATTGAACATCGTGCTACAGATATAAAAATCTCAACTTTTAATACTGTATATACATATATAGAGGTGTAAAAATATGTTTGTTAGTGTTCCATACACTTAAAATAACATCTTCAAATTTCTAGAAAACACTCGCCAGTTTATGTATTTAACTGGCGAGCTGTCGAGTGAATTTTTACAGATAGATAAATAGATTCTAAATAGTGGCAGTTTTGCATCTCTGTATACGAAGCTATGGTCACGGTTAACTTTATGTTTTCCAGGGCTCTGCCATCATACTGTTTTTAAGTCAGATAATAAATAACTTCCCAGAGATACGCCATGACCAATGTCGTGACACCGCTTCCCGTTGACCAGCGAAATTAATCGACATTGGGTCTGGAGAATAGTTGGATGTGAGATCGTCCTCCGCGTCCAGATTATGTAGCGACCCGTGATTCGGATCCCATCGTAAATCTGTAGGTCCCCTCCGTCATATGTCCTTGGATAGTGCGAAGGTTAAACAACCTTATCAAAAAAAGTAACTTCTGAAATTTTAGATTACACTAGATTAGGTTCCGACTTCAGCTGCGTTAAGATTACGTCACGGTCCACTATAATGTGTTGCTATTTTCTTCAATTGTAGCAAGTTAAGATAAATTTTTATGCTAATTTGCTTTCATGTCAACATATTCTACGATTCTCTCTCTCTCTCTCTCTCTCTCTCTCTCTCTCTCTCTCTCTATATATATATATATATATATATATATATATATATATATATATATATATATATACCTTATTAGAAATCAAATAATTTGTGGAATTAACGAGAAAACTAAACACTGACGTATTCGCAATCTTCCGAAATGTTCGAGTTAACAGGAAATTGAATACGGAACTTCTGCATTGTTATTTTTTTAATTACGTAAACTTTCAGACTTTGAACATTGGTATTTTAACACAATCTGATCGATGAACTTAAAAACTGTTTACATTTGTATCCTGTTTTGCCTCTGCATTCGCTCGTTGTTCGCAATTTCCGTCTATCAATTAACGTTCATTAATTATGGCAGTCTCCTTCATTCTCTTCAAAAGAATCAATTGCAGTATTTCACATTAAATATACAAATAACATAACGGTTACCCGAGTCGAAATCACTTATTGGATTCACTTAAAGTAAGATAGTAGATGCCTCAAACTCTAAACACGAATTTATTTTTATGCGCATTGCGATGTACTTCAGAAAATTAACCATCTCTGAAATACCTGTGATTTACTTCAAAGAAGACCGATTACTGAACAACAACCTTTGAAGTACTTGTGATGTACTTCAAATGAGAAAGATTAGTACAAAGCAAACTTTGAAGTATTTGTAATGTACTTTAAAGAAAGAAGATGTACTGTACGTCTGACTTAAAAATTTGGCGCTGAAGAACATTTTCATTCGAAATGTTTTTTTAAATGCTACTAAATAAATTACATTGAGTAATTACTATGTGAGGCCTTCCTAGGAAGAAGTGGCTAAGCGACAAACGTAAAAAGCGCCAGAAATATTCAGTTAAACGTTGTACCAATTTGAAAGTGACATAACTTTTCAACTTTTAAGATGGTACAACGTTTAATTGCATTTTTCTGGCGTTTTTTTACTTTTGTCGCTTAGCCACTTCTTCCTAGGAGGACCTCATATACTTGTAATGTGACAACTCTACGGTGGAATAGATAAGAGTTTAATAATTGCTATCATGAATTACTGATCATACTTTTACAGCTGTTACGAAAGTTATTGAGTTCCTTAGAGTCGAATTTATTTGCAGTTAAGAATTTAAGAGACAATATTTTTTTATTGAATATATCATTTTAATTTAATTTCTTTTTAATTGTTTTTCTGTTGATTTTTCTTTCGAAGTGAAAAAAATATTTCGAATCTAACATTCATATACGAGTCGAGTATTTCTTCTATCGAAATTGTATAGAGAAAATATATCGGGCGATATTTTAAAACATGTGACACTTTAAAAGGTTTTATTTTCTTTTATTAACTGAAATAAAAGCATGAAATTCTTACTGTACACTTTCTACACATGGAGAATTAGTTTCCTAATGCAAAATATGCTCTCTGTGATGTCCTCTCAGCTCACAATACTTACACGATACTTTCTACGAAAGAGTCCTGCCCAACAGATTTACTAAGATTTATGATAAAGGAATATCATGGCCACCAACATCACCAGATCTAAACCCTCGTGACTTTCATATGTGAGGGTTACTAGGTCTATTTTTAATTTGTAATTTTAACAGAATCCACACACAATACAAAAAATTGAAAGCGTTAACTGAACAAGAGATTTCTCAGATTTCAGCAGATAGTCTGTCCGGAGTACTGCAAGTTTTGATGTTCGTATGCAGAGTTAGTGAGCTGAGAGGACATTACATAAAGCCCGTTTTGCATTAAGGGACTAATTTCCCATGTGTAGAGAAGGTACGGCAAAAGTTTCATGCATTGATTTCAGTTAATAAAAAAAATACAAGCCTTTTAAATTATTAGGTGTTGAAAATATCCCATATATTGTTTCTCTCAATAGGAAATTTGGATTTAGTCATTTGATTCATCTCGCAAGATTTCGATGCTTTAATAAGATATGTCACAGTTTTGATATAATAAAACTTTTGTTTTGATGGGGTTGATTAACCTCCTTCTAAGGTCATATGAGAACCATGAGTTATATGGCGACCATGGGTCACTATACGTAACTCTCTCACGGTAGGCGGGCTCCCATTCATCTACTATCCAGACCGAATGTCGCTTACCCTCGCTAATCGATAAGAAGCGGTGTTACAACATTGGCCACGTCTTAGCCGTAATAAAGAATTTCGCTGCAGTGTGGAATTAAACGAATCATTAATTCCACATTTATCACACTTCTTTTATAAAACCCTCATATACTTAATAGTTATATCTGCGTTTACGGCGTTTGTAGCAAGAAAGAAATGTAAAAAATCATTATCCATACTCAATCAACATTTTGCTTGAAAAACACTTATTTACATTTCCAGTATGCCTATACATGCCAAGTCATTTGTAAATATAGTCATTTACATATAATTTTACCCTTTGAGGAAATTATCCTTTATGAAAATTACGACACACGAAATATTTTCCTTTGTTGTTAAAATTTGAAGATTTTCATCCGAAGACGATGAAAAACAGTGAAGCATAAACAGGCAAATGGAAATGAAGATGGATAGAGTGTAGATTACGTTTGTTTTCGTAATTTATGTTAAAAGTTATAATATTCATAATGGATATATTAATCCTGAAAGAGAACAGCTAATGGGGGATATTTCCATTGTAGATTTTAAAGGGAAATAAATGATTTAGATCTTACGTAGTGTTCCCAGTATACAGAGAGTAGAATATCGGTTTCAGGGACTGGAAATACGAGTATATGGAAGAGACAGAAGTAACCGGTAATTGGCTGCCAAAAAGGTGAAAACAGCTGAAGCACTTCCGTCACAGGATGAAAGAATACGGGGAAAATACGTAAGAAGACATTTCAAACAAAAGTTAAAGAAATAAGTTCAGGATCTGTTTCGTTGATCACGCAATGTATCATTTTAAGATGTGGAAATGGGAATAAAATTGTTGCAACAAACAGAATGTATTTTTTCAAACGTTTACAAACACTTCTGATTCTCTTCCTGGATGAAAATTTTCTCAGCTGAAATATAGTATGGACATTTTTTTAATTTCTGAACACGTCACACAAGAAAAAGAGGTCTTCCTTAACCAGAATTGGAGAGTTGAATTAGTCAAATTTAGATAAAAATAATTTAAATTAATTTTTTTATTTCTTTTAAAACTATAGTTAATTTTTTATCCTATCTCGCTACTAATTAAACCTACTTCATAGTGACGAATCATATGAAGATAAAATTCAAGGGTTGTTTGGTAGGATTAATTTTACTATAGAAGTATAAGGAAAATAATTACTAGCTAACTTTATTTGTACTAACGTATATCAGTGCTATATCGCGTCATTTTGGTATCGACAAAATGTGATGCAAAACTGGTGTCATATTACCGTCACAGGATTTGTAAGAAGCGTTATAAATTTTCACCTAATTAATTCTTTTATTTCGCATTAATTGTTGAACAATGAGTAAAGCGACTTCACATTTGATTTGTTCCATTTTACGCGTAAAGGATGAATACTGTATGTCGAAAAAATTAGCACCCTTCCGCTCCCGTTTCTCCATCTTCTGTCAACATAATATAATAATTAGTATAAAGTAATAGTAAATAGACTCAGTCTATTTACTATTACTTAATACTAATTACTATATTTTGTTTTTACTATCCAATATACAGAGATTATTCATTAATACATTGCTTATATTCTCGAGTATCTAATATCATGAAATTCAAATTTTCAAATCAATGAAACTTCAATATTTACTCAAATTCTATTCAATTTAAAGGAAATATCGAAAAATGTGAAAACTACTGCATGGAATTTCATGGTGTGTATTTATTATAAAATAATCACTGTTCAACATTTGTTCTTCATGTTGTTGTTCAATAAAAAACAATAACCATGAACGCTATAAGAAATAAGATCCACTGCAAAAGTATAAAATCTACGGGTTACCTTCTTTTCGCCGCGGTTGTTTCGCCGTGGTAGTTTCGCCGCAGTTGTTTCGCCGCAGATTGAATTCGCCGTGAATTCATTCGACGCAGTGCTATTCGCCGCAGCCTAATTTTTCTATTTTTTCTAGATTTTAATTTAAAAGGCAAACATTAAAAATTCTCAAAATTTATTTGTTAAAAATGTACTCCAATTAAAAATTATATAAAATTTGATTATTAAAAGAGTACTCCTAATTAAAATTCATAAAATTTTAATTAAGTTAATGGTTTGATTTTCCTACTCTAATGTCCTTGCTCCGATGCAAGTTCAGTTTTAAATTAAATAAAAATAAGAATAACTTAAAGATGTCCATTTAACTTTATTCTAAACATAATTTCTCATATGTGACTGTATACATTATATACTGTATTGTTCGAAAGGAATACGAGTTTCGATATTGCTTGGTAATGCTGCTGCGAGCTGCTTGTACCCTGATATGGGTGTATGGAATAATGCTCTGTGAGAAAAAGTTAAATCTTTTTCTCACTTCCACTAAGCTTTACCCGAGACCTTAGAATGTATTGGGCATTGATTAAAAAAAAAAAAAAAATATATATATATATATATATATATATATAATATATATATATATATATATATCACAACCATGCGACCTGCCATTTCTATGGTTGAGCGATATCCATGTTTGTGCTATTAGAAATTCGGGATCACCTGAAGATCAGGGTCCCCAGCCTTCTTTAGTTAGCCTTATAAGGCTAACTAACGAAAATATCACGACTTAACCTAACCAATCGTTAGGTCTACTGTACACCCTTGACGAATGGTTAGGTTAGGTCGTGATATTTTCGTTAGTTAGTCTTATAAAGCTAACTAAAGAAGGGTGGGAGCCCTGATCTTCAGGTGATCCGGCTTGCTCAAAATCACAATGAATAGAAAGGGGATTAACGAATTTTTAATGTTTGCCTTTTAAATTAAAATCTAGAAAAAATAGAAAAATTAGGCTGCGGCGAATAGCACTGCGTCGAATGAATTCACGGCGAATTCAATCTGCGGCGAAACAACTGCGGCGAAACTACCACGGCGAAACAACCGCGGCGAAAAGAAGCATCCCCATGTATTTTATTGGAGTTAGCAAAAGGCTTCGGCCGAATGTTACGAATGATCTTGTTCCTTATTACAAACTTGAGGAGAATGAAAAAATCTTTCGCCTATTAAGGAACTGTAATACCTTCAATTCCTTATGGGGAAAAAATAGGACAAATCTAATCATTATTTATTTTTATTATCTTCACATCGCGTTTTCTCTGAACTTCCTCGGTGGCGATAAGACACCTATGGAAGACCACACACACACACACACACACACACACACACACACATGATGTCACATATGACGGTGAATAAAATATGCAAAATTCATCGATATAAAAAACAAATATTTTTATCAACAGGTGCAAAATATTCAGCTGATCTGATGCACATGTTCCTTTCCCTTAAAAAATATGGAATTTAATAAATCTGACTTTTTAACTTTTAGGCGGAAAACGCGATCATGAAATGGAATTCCATTTTAAGATTTATGATCTTATATTTTTCTATCTATTTCGTGTTTGATCGTTTTAACTTCGATCTCGTTAGCAACAATTACTCTGGGTCTGGGTTCTGGGATACTAAAATATCTAACAGTTTCTATGTACGTATTGGTTTTGCTCTCAAACGAACCTGAAGCCGATACTCTCAAATAATCTTTCAACTCTTACGTGATCCTTTCAAATGAGATAAATAGTGACCTCTTTCCTTTATGAGAATCACGAATGCCAAGTTTTCACTTGAAAACCCATTATTTTATTCACATTGAGCACCCACTCAAAAACAGCTTTCACACAAATGCTTCATATTTTTTACTTTCGAAATGTATATATAAATAACAATATTCCATATATATATATATATATATATATATATATATATATATATATATATATATATATATATATATGCGTCTGAAAAATGTTCCCTGCAAAGAGGTAAAAAAAATTTGTGCATAATAATAAACCTTAAAAAGAACAGGACAACAATAACACGAAAACATTTGGCGTTAAAAATACAAACTTAAAAAATACAAAAAAATTTAGCGGCAGCTTTTAACATGTACACTGAGACTAGAAATTTCATCAAGATATGGGAAATTCTCTCACTGAACAAGTGCTCTCAGGTGATGACAGTATTTTCATCAAACTCCGATGCTTGATGAAATACTTTTCGGGGAGCCATCTATTGGAGGAAATGTCAATTAAATACTATTTCAGTTTATTTTTATCACTCGATTGTAATTATTATTATTACATATATATCAATTTTATGTTAATGAGGAACAACATACTAACAGCAGCTTAAGTTTCAAGATTAAATACATTAAAAATAAATTTACCTTACGTCGCGTCGGTGAGATTTGAATCAATGTTGTTGAAGATTCGCAACCATGTTACTCACTCGCCCATGAGACGTTAAGATATACTGAGAGAGTTTTGTATATATACTGTAGTCTTTCGCACTGGTTTCAGTATGTATATTTTAATATGTATAATGTTTCTGTTTATATCAGGCATGGGGTAATTATAATTTGTAAGTGTAATTGATTGTAATTAATTACATTTTTCATGACTGGTAATTGTAACTAACTACCTAAAATGTAATTGTAATTGTAACTAATTACATTAGGAAACCAAGGTTATTGATACAATTACAGTCAATTACTTTCAATTACATTGTTTTTTTCGGCCTCTCAAGCAGATTGAAAGATGTACAATATTTTAATAAAAAAAAATTTTATTTAAAATAAAATGTTTCATTTATTTAAAATGTTCCTAACTAAAGTGCTACTTTTTTGCCCTTTTTATTATTATTTTGATAAAATAAATGCCAATTCTTTTGTCTTATATTGTTATATTTTGAGTGCCTTATCTTTGGTTTCATTAGACCAGTGGTGGCGAACCTATGGCACGCGTGCCCATTTGGGCACCCGATCAAATTTGCCTGGTACGCCTTAAACATAGAAATTGTTATCCATAAAATGAGTATAAAATAATAGACTTAATGTTTATAATTTGTTATAATATATATATATATATATATATATATATATATATATATATATATATATAATTATATATGAAAATTATTTCACGAAAGTGATACGTGAAAAATATTTATGATGAATAAAACCACGAAGGGAAAAGAAACACAAAGTGGTGCTCAAGCGCTTTCGTCTAATGACATCCTCAGGAACACTGGAGTGAAAGGAGAGTTCAAGGCAATATATAGGTTACAAAAATAAACATATATATATATATATATATATATATATATATATATATATATACACAGTATATAGTAAGTATAGAAAAAATTGTGGGAGGAGCAAACACATTTTTATGGAAAAATGACACTTTTAGCACTTTGCCCGAAATTCAACATAAATTCAAATGGCTTGTTTATGAAACAGGTCACAAAAGAATAAAGAAATAAAAATAAATATAAATATAAATTGGAAAAAATTACAAAATAATGCCTTAGTGATATATACGTCACAGCCTAAATAACCATAAAGAAATAAACCAACAGATAAAAATACCAAAAATTGTAAGTGGGGTCTACAAATTCAAGCTCAAAAGGAAAGTTTACAATCAATTTAATAGATGATCCCAAATTGATATATATGTCACAAAGAAATAAAGAAATAAACAAAAAAAAAAAAATTGTAAGAGAGGCACACAAATTTATAAGGGAAAAAAAATTACCAAAGGTTTTTTGGTTATTGTCTGAATCATACATACTATGGTCACAAACGAATAAAAAAGTACAAGTAAATATAAATTGGAAAACAAAATGATGCCTAGATGATATATAAAGAACTATAAAAATATATACAACATATATAAGGTATATATACGAAATATAAACGCAATATATAAGGAATATATATATATGCATAAGGGAAAAAAAATTACCAAAGGTTTTTATAATTATTTTCTGAAAAATCGGTAGGTTTTTATTTATATTTTTATTTATATTTCTTTTTATTTCTTTATTCTTTTGTGACCTACTGATTTTTCAGACAATAATTATAAAAACCTTTGGTAATTTTTTTCCCTTATGCATATACCGGGTGTCCGAGAATTATCTGTACAATTTTTGGCTGTTATTAAGAGTCAACCATGAAGTGTAGAAATTCCAGTGTTGTCCCATTTTACAGAGAATCTCATTAAGTTTTTTCTGATACCACGTTTTGACAAGTTTTTTAGAAATGTACGCGGGTGACAGACATTGATGATTTAAAAGCAAGAATCACAGCTGCTATTGAGCGAATTAATGTGGATATGCTGCAGCGTACATGGCAACATTTGGAGTATCGATTGGATGTTTTGCGAATCACTAATGGTGCACATATCGAATGTTTGTAACAACGTTACTTTAATAAAAGAAACTTTTGAAAATACAGATTCTAAATAATCTTGTTTAAGAATTTTACGTGTGTTATCAAGAATTTTATTAAAAGATGAAATTGTACAGATAATGTTCGGACACACTGGAATTTCAAAAAAACTTGTCAAAACTTGGTATCAGAAAAAACTTAATGAGATTCCCTGTAAAATGGGACAAACTGGAATTTCTACACTTCATGGTTGACTTTTAATAACAGCCAAAAATTGTACAGATAATTCTCGGACACCCTGTACCTATATATTCCTTATATATTGCGTTTATATTTCGTATATATACCTTATATATATTGTATATATTTTTATAGTTCTTTATATATCATCTAGGCATCATTTTGTTTTCCAATTTATATTTACTTGTACTTTTTTATTCGTTTGTGACCATAGAATGTATGATTCAGACACTAACCAAAAAAACCTTTGGTAATTTTTTTTCCCTTATAAATTTGTGTGCCTCTCTTACAATTTTTTTTTTTTTGTTTATTTCTTTATTTCTTTGTGACATATATATCAATTTGGCATCATCTATTAAATTGATTGTAAACTTTCCTTTTGAGCTTGAATTTGTAGACTCCACTTACAATTTTTGTTTTTTTTATCTGTTGGTTTATTTCTTTATAGTTATTTAGGCTGTGACGTATATATCACTAAGGCGTTATTTTGTAATTTTTTCTAATTTATATTTATATTTATTTTTATTTCTTTATTCTTATGTGACCTGTTTCATAAACAAGCCATTTGAATATATGTTGAATTTCGGGCAAAGTGCTAAAAGTGTCATTTTTCCATAAAAATGTGTTTGCTCCTCCCACAATTTTTTCTATACTTACTATATATATATATATATATATATATATGTTATTTTTGTAACCTATATATTGCCTTGAACTCTCCTTTCACTCCAGTGTTCCTGAGGATGTCATTAGACGAAAGCGCTTGAGCACCACTTTGTGTTTCTTTTCCCTTCGTGGTTTTATTCATCATCTATATATATATATATAAACTTTGGTGGGCACGCGAATTTTTTTTATGGTTTACATGTTTTTTTTGGCACGCGACTGTAAAAAGGTTCGCCACCCCTGCATTAGACCATACCAAGAACTGCTTGATAAAAATACAGTTCCGTGCAATGTTAAAAAAAAGAGAGTACATTTTATTGACCTAAAATTATTTAGTTTTCCTTCGAGATGATGATGATGACCAAAACTGAAAATGGAATTGAAATACTTAGGTAGAAAAGCATGACATACATCAAATAATGTGTATTTATGAAGAAATGCAAGTCTTTGTAAATGTAATTGTAATTGTAATTAATTACTTTACTAAGTAATTATAATTGTAATTAATTACTTTACTAAGTAATTATAATTGTAATTAATTACTTTACTAAGTAATTATAATTGTAATTAATTACTTTACTAAGTAATTATAATTGTAATTAATCACTTTACTAAGTAATTATAATTGTAATTAATTACTTTACTAAGTAATTATAATTGTAATTAATTACTTTACTAAGTAATTATAATTGTAATTAAATATTTCACCATCTACAGTAGTTGTAATTGTATTTGAGAATATCAAGTAATTGTAATTGTAATTAATTACATTGACCAAGTAATTGCCCCATGCCTGGTTTATATATATTTTTTTTTTAACTTATTAAATATTTTTTGTTTTTTATCTTTGAATTTTTAACGCCATATGCTTTCTGTGTTATTTTGTCCTCTTCATTTCAAGGTTCATTATATATACACAAAAAAGACACCTTTTAGCAGGACGCATTTTTCAGACTTGTCCGTAATTTCCTTTTAGTTTTAAACACAATTTTTGCAAAAAATTAGCGCTCATCCTACCTTTTGAACAGAAGCTTTTAAGACAGTGAGAACTTAACATTTACTTTAAGCTCACAAACAACTTACATTTTGAGTGCAGCTTCACAAATTTGGTATCACTGGCTTTGGATGCGAAGTTAAAAATTTTTAGATGTGGTATATTTGTAAATTTATGTATTAACTTGCTTTTCCTCGATTTCACAAAAGAATATAAAATTTTGTACAAGCATGGTCTGACTAGAAAATTCAGTGATGGCGAACCTATGGCACGCCTAAGCATAGAAATTGTTATCCAAAAAATGAGTATAAAATAATAAAATTAATGTTTATAATTTGGTATAATATATAAAAACTTTAGTGAGCATGCGAATTTTTTTTTATGGTTTACATTTTTTTTTGGCACGCTACTGTAAAAAGGTTCGCCAACCCTGGACTAGATGCACAAAATTATTTATTATATTTTACCACAAACAACACAAACTAAAATAGCTCGCGAACAAACGCCTTACTCAACTGAACTACATTTTCGCCACATAAATTTTGTTCTAAACTTTTTTGTAATGAACGATTGTGTTCGATGTTTACATCAAATTATTCGCGACGACGTCCGCGAAGTACTAGTCGAGGTGGAAAAAGATTTGTCCATGTACTATCGTGCGTGGACGATATATATATATATATAATATATAAATATATATATAGCAAGAGTGAGGAAGGGAAAAATGACAACTTATTACTTCAGAACTAACCAAAAAGTGATACAGGGATGCCCGTTGTCACCCCATCTTTTCAATCTGTTCCTGAGATGGTAATGAGGGAGGCGGTCAATGACTACGAAGGAGGAGTGAAAATCGGAGGAGAATACATAAGCAATCTAAGATATGCAAACGATATACTACTGGTAGCAGAGACAGTGGAAGAAATACAAGAAATTACTACTAGGGTGGAAGAAGCATGCATAAAATACGGGCTAGAGATAAATTTAAATAAAACCAAGACAATGAAAATAGGAAGGACGAGAGAACGGATGGCGGTGGCACTGGCGTCGGGAATAATAGAGCAGGTAGAAGAGTCTAAATATTTAGGAGTGTGGTTCACGCAAAACAGAGATGACTTTAAAGCGGTGCAAGAGAGAATTAAACTGGGGTATGTGGCGATGAATAGCCTCACCAAGATATGGAAAGACGACAATGTCAGCAGAGCGCTAAAGATAGATTATACCAGGCAATAGTGGTGCCAACAGTTTTATATAGTTCGGAGTGCTGGACGATGAAGTTAAAAGAAAAGAAGAAGTTATTATCGTTGGAAATGTATTCTCTGCGCCGAATTTGTAACATCCGCTGGTGCCACAGACGAACAAATGAATATATAAGGGAATTGACTGGCGTTAAGTTCACCATAGTAGACAGAGTGGTGGATGCGCAGAGGAGATGGTACGGCCATGTGGAGAGAATGGGAGAGGACCGACTTCCAAGAAGGCTGATGTACGAAAGAATAATGGGATCGAGGCCCCGGGGATGCCCAAAGACGACGTAGCTCAAGACGGTAGAAAGAGAGAATCCAGGTTTAACCTGGCGCCAGAGAACAGATCTGGCCAGAGACGGGGCGCAGTGGCGAGATTACCGACGGGGGAAACGCATCGCACGGGACCCAACCTGGAGACCTCCAGATGGGAACTAAGTATATATTAATATATATATATATATATATATATATATATATATAGCTCGACATGACGAAATATTTAAGAAATTTAGTTTTCGTATTCATAAGCGTGCATTTTGCCTGCCTGAAACAATCGGTTCTCGTGATATTCCCTGTGAAATTGTTGACAATATACTTTTAAAGTTAAGCTCAAGTAAACTAACAATTGCAGGAAAAGGATCAGAAAAATAAGTAACACCGCGAAAGGAATGTGCCCTTGCTCATTATTCTTGCCCGAACTGACGATCAGAACGTTGTTGTTGACATGACTTACGCGAAAAAAAATGAGTCAAGGTATACAGTCCAACAACACTACAAAAACAATCACTCAGGAGAACCAGGAACTGGTACAGCTCTCAGGCCTACTATTACGAGTCATTTCCCTAACTCTTTTATTACTGTTACCAGCACTTCGCTTATAGGGAAACGGTGTCATCCAATGAGCAACGGGCGCTAATCCACTTCGTCTACCGAAGAAATGTACTACAGAGGAAGCCTTTTCTTTATGATGGTCATAAACTTGGTCACAACGACTGTTGGCTACAGAACGGTGAGAAGACCTCTGACTTTTGAAAACCACTAACGTTTTCGATGAATTCAATTCACATCTGCATGTTGAATGTAGGTGTTAAAAAGTTCTTCTAAAGTTTTCCACCCACAGTGTCTTCACACACTGTGAAAAGTGCTGAAATATATAGACTGGAAGCTGAGAACATATCTTTCAGCTCCCTCCGCTGTCGAGTATTTGAAAGAAGCTCTCAAAGAGATGGAACGCTTCTTGGACGAAAGTGTTATTGAAAAGCTTGTAGATTCTATGTTATACACACACACACACACACACACACACACACACACACACACACACAACTTGATAATGCAAGACCTGGCGATACCAAACAGTGAAAGTAAATGTTTTTTCTTTTTTTGCTTGTTTTCAGCTCATCTTAAAGTACTTTGTTCTTTAATATTACTTTTCACATTAGTGTAGCCAAATGAACCAAATTATGTTGAGAGGGCAGTGTGTGTGTATATATATATATATATATATATATAAAATAAAATTTGCTAATATTTCATTGATTATAATTCTATAGTGAAAAATATCGAAATGCGACTTAGAAAGTTCGATTGACTTTATGCTAGTACATTAAAGATTTTCTAAATTGCATCCAAAATGTTCGCTACCGGACATAGTGCACTGCAGTGTAGTAAGGAAATTCTCTTTACTTGCAATAAGTTTTATACTCAGGTTGGCAGGTGGCCTGGACGCCTTCCCCTACTCCTTATATGTTTGTACGATATGTGTGATAAGTTGTCCTGTAGCGTTGCGTATATAGTTCCATTTTGTTAAGTAGTCGTTGTTTTATGACTAGGTATTTACTGTATGGTTTTGGGGGACTTGGACAAAAGAGTTCACCAACGTCCTGACAAACTGGTGCACCTTTAAAATCTTAATTCTGAAAAAATACAGTTTGAAATGTCTGTCCCAAATTTTTTAGTTAAAATTTTATTTTTGGGGTGAAAGTTATTTAATATCATAAATGCTGAGCCAGTGACTGCCAGTAGACTGATATATTACAAACGTTCTGTTAATCTAAGCACTGTAACAGTAAACTCTTATAACTCAAGGAATATATCCTAACTGCGGCTGTGCTGTACTGTACAGCATTCGATGGTAATGGTAAGGTCTACAGATATTATTGGAAGACACCCTACAAGTGCCAGCCATCCTCTACCTGCAGAGCAAAAAACATCAATGCTATCGGTGAGGTGACCTACAGCAAAAAAATGATTCAGGCACCAGTGTGAGCCCCATACGAATATCTACGCTTAAAGGCATCTCCCGGCGATCTGTGTAGCTTCCATGAAAACTTTATCTCAATTTAAGGGTGTTTAAGAGAGTAAGGATGCATAGACTAACGGCAGCAATAAAGAAAATACGATACTTTTTAGAGGTTTTTTACACCAAACAATCGGTCAACAAGATTTGGTTTCCCGATGAGAAGTGTTTTAGAGGTGAAAACCTCCCAAAACACTCAGAATGATCGTGTCTACTCCAGCGTGGATAAGAAAGCAGAAATAGCGCCTACACATATGCACGGCTTTAGAGGGAAGAACCAGATTTCAGTAACACTGTGATATTCGTTGAAAGTGACGTGAAAATTAATTCATAATGCTACTGTGAAGAAGCCTTGTCCTGCATGTTACCTTGCATTAAAAATCAGATACCAGACTTGACTTTCATGCAAGATAGGACATGGGCACACCATTATAAAATCACAACAGATTTTCTGTGAGCAATCTACGCACACTTCATTAAACTCAATATTCTCATAATAAACATTTTATATGCATCCGTTGATTATTTGTTTTAGGGAAATATGGTGCATCGTGGAACCACATTGAACAATATGCAAACATGCTGAATGCAGCTAAGCCAAACGCTTCATGAAGTTGAAGTTTCTCAGTGGAGGGTTACAAGCTGTTGTAGAAGCTGATGGTGGACATAATGAACCCTACCACAACCGATACCGACGGGCGTGCAGGCAACTGGGAATACATTAAGTCGAGTGTGTGAGTGAGTGTGTGAGTGTGTGAGTGTGTGATGTAGTGAGTTAGTGGTTCGTAAGATAACACTTTTGATACCTCGGAATGTTTTCTGAAATATCTTCAGTGCGTACTCTTACCAGCTACGCAAGGATACGTGTGTGCGAGCGCGCAAACGACAACTAGGGGTAAATGAGGTAAAGTGTGTGATAACGGACAGATATAATGGATAAATTTTATGAGGTAATATTAATGGTACCTCGGAACATTTAGAAATTTATATAAAAATTTAGAAACATTTTTACTGTCGGAAAAAAAATTACTACGCCTGATTAGGTTAGGTTATGTTAGGTTAGGTCCGTTTAGGTTTGGTTAGATAGGTTAGGCTAGATTAGCGAGTACCTCACTACTTAATGACTTAACAGAAAAAAAAATTTCGAACCATCAATTGCCCCCGAACACTTATCACGCCCTTGTTTTATCGATATCACTAAAGTTAGGTTAGGTTAAGTTTGTCTTAGTTAATTAGGCTTTTAGATATAGTGATTTAAAAAACTAAGTACCACGGAATGCACAAACGTGTGTGTGTGTGTGTGTGTGTGTGTGTGTGTGTGTGTGTGTGTTTAACAATATTTTAACCAATAAGACCTTTTCCTCTTTTTCAGCAAATTCTCGAGCTACATATTTGAATCTGCGCGTTGTTGTCCCTCCATCGACTCCTACCCTGAGGATAGCAGGACAGCCCTTGTACAAACCGGTAATTGGGCCTCTACGGGAAGGACAAGCCTTCCGGATATCCTGTGTTGTAGAAGGAGGAGAACCACCACCAGAAGTCGTTTGGATCAAGGATGAAGTGGTAAGTGATGCTTGCACTTAACTTTAGGAAACTAAAAGCATTCTTAAGGTGAACAGTGGTATAGTTCCATCCATCCCGAGGGGTTCGGCGCCCTCTGTGCTCCCAGGTGGAAGAGGTGGGGTGGGGGAAGCGCCCTCTGAACGTTAACGAACTTACTTATTTTTACTGTTCTTTATCTATCCCAAGATGGATAACCTAGTAAAGCAATTCTCTCCAAAACCAAGTCAGGCCTAGAGAAGGAGGAGGAGGAGGGGGTCACCAACTTGATCTTTGCAATGATACTTATTTATTTACATATCATTATTATTGTTATTATTTATATTTCTTACAGTTATTTATTATATTCAATACACCTCTACTACAAGATAATACACGCTAAAATATACACTAACATAAGATACACACGAGAATAACTTTCGTACGTACATAATACATATACCCAAAATCTGCACGCAACACAAAACTCATAAAACGCACACGCTTATAATTATTATTTATTTATTATTATTAATTATTAATAAAAAAGATTTACTGTTAACGAACTTAATTGTTTATTATTATATTTACTTCTCTACCGTTCTTTATGTATACCGAGATGGAGAGCAATTCGCTCCAACATCAAGTCAGGGCTAGAAGAGGGGCCACCAGCCTCACCTACGCGGATCGGAAGACTGACGCGTGAAACCCTTGCCAGGTTGACAGGAATTAAATTATCGCATGAAGATTCATCTTGATAAGACGTAAAAAGAAAGAAAGACGTGTATATACAAACATATATATATACATATACTGTATAAATGTACGAAGTTGCTTAATTAATCATTAAAATAATAATATAATAATAATAATAATAATAATAATAATAATGGTCTCCAACGGATCGCTCGATAACAGAATGAATCCTGTAATTATATTTCACGAACATTTTATATATATATATATATATTATATATAATATATAATATATATATATATAGTACGATCTTATAAATTATTTATTTAATTCTTTTCATAAGAGAAATTTTTCCCTCTCTTTCTTCTACATTAAGTGATTATCCAGAAGCAAATTTTGTTAATGTCTACTAATCTTTTTAAATAACGTACCCATTAATTACTTTGAGGAGAAGACAAGGAGAAATCATCCCAGCACGAGAGAAAGATGAATTAAAAAGATAAAAGAAAAATGCACAAAAACTGATTTTAACCCATTCAATTACTCGCTTATTAGCCAACTAAATATGATATTCATCCGTACAGCTATTCACTCATTAGCCTATTCACATATATACATACATACATACAGACGTACATCTCCTCAGCCATTCTTTAGGTAAAGTTATTTCTCTCGTGCTTATATCCTGCAGCGGATAACCCATACTCAGCATCAATATATTTTATGTGTATTATTTTAGTTAAGTCAAGGTAGCTGCGCAAAGGTAGTTGCACACGCTTGATTTCGTCTCTCTCCTTCTCCTTCTTCTATGTCGGGGACATTTTTGGGGCATTTTCCCTTACCCCTCTTTTCTGCATAAAAAAAAATATTATAAACTTAATATATCTACTTCACAAGTGGTGAAAAATGAAGCTGTGGGAGAAACTTAATGCAAATGTAAAACAGTTTAGCAATTATGTTTTTTAAACGTATGAACATAAAAGTAGCCATTGGGATAATGTAGGTTAAAGAGTGGCTATTAATCTAAAATTAGAACGTAAAAACCAAGCGTATTAAGAAGCTCGTACTGAAAAAGCATGAAAAGTTACGATACTTTCCGAAAGAGGAAAAAAAACCTTCATTTCTATCGATTCTTTCGTCAACCGACGCGACATCGCGAAACCATTAAACGCACGCACGAAACTGTATCAGAAATTAGCGGTGGTTCGCGTTCGAAAAATGTGGGAAAGTTTCCGACGACCTTTAATACAGGGTGGGATTTTTTGTAACCTTTAGAAGTCTGATTCGTCTCGAGATTTACTTTCTCGCGAGAAATCGGATTTGGAAACTTTGGTAACAGATGGAATCACAGTAACAGAAGGTAAATAACGCCAAAGGATGTAATAGGCCTATAAAGAGTTCGATTACGGAACCACAATAAAATAAAGACTGTAATTTTGAGTGACTTCGAGTATTATAATGAATTGAAGAAATGACACTTCCGCAATGATTTCCATTCGAGTGAATTAAACGGTGAAGAGTTTAATCAGACGAATAAATCGAGCGTTCTTCTGTCAAAACTAATAAATCTTTGCTGCGCTTTGGTCGCATTTCAGCCTGTAACACATTTTCAAGTGTTGCCAATTCAAAATATTATTTCACAAACATCACAAGAGGAATTTCAACATTTTTGTATTAAAGAACTCGCGGGTGCCCGCTATTTGGTACGGAGTTAATGATCAGGCTGTTATTATTAGGGTACTCTTTGAATGAATAATGTCCAATTGCCCGCACGCATTTATAAAATATAATTTTATTATTATTATTATATTAGTGATCATAAAATGGCTGGGCGGCGGTATGAAAGTTTATTTTTGTGTAGGTGAACTTAATTTAAAGTTTATGTGCGTGTAATGAGCAAGTTCGGAAATTCGAAATGAGAGTCAGCGGCGACTCTACTTCATTTTAAATTTTAAGGCAGTAAACCATCAAAATTAAAATTTTAATGATGCAAAGTCTGATATTAAAAAATGGAAATGAGAGTCATTATAATTTGGTATTCATTTTCCACTCTTAACCGAAAATGTTATGTAAGGGTCACTGATACATCCTAATTCGAAGTCATTCTGAATACAAATATGCATATTTAAGAATAAAAATCTTGCGACTTGGTTGGGGCTCTCCGTTAAGCGAGTTACTCCAAAGTGCCCAGAAAGTAACCGTTTCTTTAAAATCAACTCCAGCTCATGTTGGAAGACAAACTACCAGGCAAAATCAAATAGGTTTGGGCCAGGAATCCTGGGTATGAAAAACTCTGTGGCGTGAATGGGAAGGATCAGTTGTATCTCTTTCACTTGATATAACATAGGTTCTTTTCCCCTCACTTCAAATATTTACCGGTACATCGTCGGTTGACGTTGAACGATCGTTCTCAGCCTAGTTACGAGTTGATTCTCTCTGACGAGCGAGACAACCTGACACCGGAAAATATTAAAAAAGAAAATGCTCATCTCGTACTGTGGGGTAAATTTCTGCATGAATAATATTATAAATTATAAACTGTAATATATGAAACACGGAACAATTACCAACGTCTTATAGTAATGAAAGGTGACTCTAATTTCAACAAAAATTATCAAAATGAATTCACGTGAACGTTAATTATTTTTTTATTTAAAATGAAATTTTTTTGAAAAAGGAATGAACGAAACAAAAATCCCAAAATAGAAAAAATCGATAAAGGAAATTATTAGAAAAATTTTAATGGAAACATGGCAAAAAGGAACTTGCTTTAGGCAATGTTTATCTGTCTGTGGCACCGATATCGAAATGAAGCTCAAATTAATTATATTTCCTTCTCTGCCGCTTGAAATCAGTCACGTGAGAATTCTATGGCCTGCGAATATTTCGCTTTCAGGCATAAATACGAGTGAGGTCTCATTTCATTTCTACTTGCCATTCTATTAGTATTAAAGGACTAAATTAGTTTTAACCTTATTCATTGTTAATTGCGTTAAATGCACACATTCCTCACTAGTACTAATAAACTTTAGGAGGTTATTGCATCGATCAAATACTTAAATTGATCAGTCGTTACGAATATATTATTATTCTGCAAAAAGTACTAAATAGTGTATTTACATATACTGTACAAGCCGCACCTTCGGCTCCCTACCCTACGGGTAGGCACCAACATAGCCACACAACTAAACAGCCTCAACAAGCTAACATTCTAGTTAATCACTACGCAAAGATAAGTCACTTAAACAGAGACAACAACCAGAAACACGCAGACAGACAAACAGCCAGGCTCAAGAAAACCTACAGTCTCGACACGACCATTATACCCAATACAGACCAGACCACCAAGATCATCAAAAACATTAAGAATTCGAAGGCTACTGGACCAGACAACATATCTAACATACACCTTAAACACTTGGGCCCACAGGGAATACTAGCTCTCACAAACATCAGCACATATTCATACCAACACTGTATTATTCCTAACATATGGAAACAAGGTAAAATTATTACACTACTCAAACCAAACAAAAATCCAACAGAACCAGCTTCCTATAGACCCCTTACTTTACTATGCACACCTTCCAAAGTAACAGAAAGACTAATTTTACAAATTACCAACCCACACATACCACTATCGCCTACTCAACATAGATTCAGACCTTACCACTCAACCACGACATTACTCACTAACCTCACGCAGCACATCATGGATGGCATCAACTCCAGACGACCAGCTCAACGTACACTATTAGCAACAATAGACATTAGTAAGGCATTTGATGCTATCCCACGCTTCAACCCCATAAACAAAATACTCAACACAAACATGCACAATAACACCAAAAGGTGGCTCAGCAACTCTTTCAGAAAGATACTGGCAAGTCATCCAAAACCAAGCTTTTTCCGAACGGGGTCCCTCAAGGCTCTGTTCTCTCACCAACACTGTTCAACTTATACATGCATGACATTCCAACACCCATAGATAACAAGCTTACCTTATCATCATATGCAGATGATATCACTCTAACATCCACCCACAAGAACATCGATACCGCTACAAATAACCTACAAACATACATAAACAGGTAATAAAAACCCACTCTAATAGACAGAGTTTATTTCCACAACAGTTTCGATGCCCACTGGCATCCACCCGAAGAGGATGCAAGTGGGCATCGAAACTGTTGTGGAAATAAACTCTCTCTATTAGAGTGGGTTTTTATTATCATATTTTGACCTTCATGTAGAAAAAAGTGAAGTTTTTAGCATTTAATACATAAACAGTATACAAGACTGGCTCACACACAATAGACACAAAGTAGCACCCACAAAATCAACCATCACCTTGCTAACAAAGAACACAAAAGAACACCCGATAACTCCACAGATTACACTAAACAACACCAAAATTCCACACACTCACAGGACCAAAATACCTGGGGTCACATACAACACATCATTATCTTTAATAAACCACATTCAGGACATTAAAAACAAATGTACGTCAAGACTTAACACGCTTAGGGTACTAACAGGCACAAACTTTGGACACCAGCAGGAAACAACATCAGTCATATACAAACAATATATTCGCTCAGTTATGGACTATGCTAGCCGATGCTGGGCACCCATTATCTCAAACACACACATAAACACCTTACAGACAACACAAAACAACGCACTTCGTATCATTATAGGATGTACTCAAACAACACCAATAGAACACCTGCACGCAGAAACAAAAAATACTGAAAGTTAGGGAACATTTAGTCATGAGGGGAACACAATTCATGGCAGTAGCGACAACTAACCCACAACACCCTTGCCACTACAGGTACAATCATGCACCAACACCTCGCACCATTAAGGTAACACCAGAGAGACATTATAACCAAATACTCCATTCCATACCACGCCCCACAGACATCACACAGTATAGAAAACACATACATACACACCTAACCGACAAAGCACTGACACGAATCGGTCCGAATGCGGTCCTAGGTGCGAAGCCGCCACCCATTAACAGGTCAGAGACCAGCCTGAGCAGATCGGATCGAGTTAACTTAGTACGATTCCGATGTGGACATCACCCCAACTTACAGACATATAAACACAGACTAGACAACTCCACAGACGACACCTTCCACCTGTGCAAGGACACACCACAAACAATTGAACACATTATGACAGACTGTACCGCTCTAGCACAACAACGAACACAACACAACATCAGTAGTGCGCTGAACCTCTGGTCCACTCCGGAGGGGGCGATCGGTTACCTGCTGGCCGCCGGCTTGCTCGATCAGGGTGGGCTGATCGGCTAACCAGCACCAACAACAATCCTATGGGTAGGGCTTGTGATCACTTCGTGATCTTTAACGCCATTCATCTTGATAGATCCGACCCTAACGGGCGATTGAGCGAGACATTATCTCCACCCACTTTACCCGAGTCAGCCAATCATAACGGGCGACTGAGGGAAAGAGATATTTGTTACTCCGATATATATACTAGCTGAGGTACCCGGCGTTTCCCGGGATAAATTTCACATTGCTGTTGCATGTCGTTCACGGTCAGCTTCAAGGCGTGATTGTCTTTCTTCGGGTGTTTCTCTTGCTCTGATAGCTGCTACACTTTCTCGGATAGCTTCATGACGTGATTGTCTTTCTTGGAGGTTTTCTCTTGCTCTGGCTGTTGCATGTCATTCACGGTCAACTTCAAGGCGTGATTGTCTTTCTTGTGAGCTTTCCTGCTTCCGGGCTTCTTTATTTTTTCTAGCTGCTGATGTAGATCTGCCCAAACTTGCCCGTTTCTTTGGTGGCATGGTAAAGTTGTTGGGATTTTCAAAAACTGCAAAAAAACATTGCCACATTAACTTCCTGCAACTATTCGCACAAACAGACAAACAGACAGGCTGACCGACTCTGTGTTGACATTCTTCATCCCATAAGAGGTTCCCGTGCCAAATTTGGTAGTTCTAGGTCAAACGGTTTGAAGTCGTCCTAAAAAATAATTATATGTGAAGCTCAAGATTTTCATGACTGTGTTCTTTTCTATAGTTGACCAAATAATTAGTCAGGAAAATGTTAATATTCAGAAATCTTGACACAATGTGAAGCTAAAAATTTTCACGGCTGCGTTCTTTTCTGTAGTTTAATCGCGGTGCTGGGGTCTTGGGGCCCAGTAATTTTAATTATTTAATTTATTAACATTTTTCATCCCATAAGAGGTTCCCATGCCAAATTTGGTAGCTCTAGGTCAAACGGTTTACGCTTGCATAAAGGACAGACAAACAGACAAGCGAAAATATATAATCTATATAATATAATAAGAGAGCTGTCCGTCTGTCTGTCCGTCTGTCTGTCCGTCCGTCACACTTTCGGAAATTGTTAGAAAAAATTGTGAGAAAAAAATTCAGAAATTGTAAAAAAAATTCAGAAATTGTATTACGGGCGGCAATGTGAAGCTCAAGATTTTCATGACTGTTCTTTTCTGTAGTTTAGCAATGGGGGAAGGGTGAGGGTGGGGGGAAGGGTGGGAGTGGGAGGAAGGGTGGGGGTGGGGGTAATGGGGGAGGGGGTTAGCCCCCAAGTTGTATGAATGGGGGTGAGGAGGTTTTGGGAGATACCATATTCAGAAATGTTGACACAATGTGAAGCTCAAAATTTTCACGGCTGGGTTCTTTTTTTGTAGTTTAGCCTGTCTAACCGTCAGCGAAGTGACGGGAACTGTACTACAGGGTGTCCCGTAAGTCTGGACCCATAGGGAAAAATAATAAAATTACAAAATAGTCCAAAAATTTATTACATAATCTGTTCAAAGTGTCCGCCGTTGTGTCGCACACATAGTTGAAGACGTAATCTCCACTGCGACAGCACTTTCTGAATCACAGTCGCAGAAATTTCTTGACACGCCTCCACAATGCGTGCTTTAAGGTGGAAAATGTTCTGAAGTTTGACCTCGTACACTTTGGCTTTCAAGTGGCCCCACAAATAAAACTCCAGCGGAGTAAGATCATAATAAAAAAATAAATAATAAATAATAAAAATAATAAAAAAATATATTATAAATAAATTTTTGGACTATTTTGTAATTTTATTATTTTTCCCTATAGGTCCAGACTTACGGGACACCCTGTAGTATATATATATACACACACGATTTACCAGTGGATAAACAATAAATGATAATTCTTTATTTTAAAAATAAATACAATTTTTACAATTTTGTTGTTACAGTAATTTTAACATAAAGTAAATAATTGTGAAATTGGACTATTTATTTTATTTAATTTGGCCCTTAAGCTTTAGGCTTTACTGGGCTCTTATTAATTAAAGATAAAACCGCTTAGTTACAAATAATATAGAAATCATGAATAAAAATATTAATTAAGTTCAAATATATACTGTAAATAAACTAATAGTTCAAAATTAAACAATAAATTTAAATGATTGTGAAGTTATTAAGTCATTGTAAAGTTATTTATTTTTTATTTATTTACATTTATAAGTTTATTTATAAAATAAATATTAGAATATTATAATTTCTGTTACATTACAATAATACAATAATACAAATAATACTATCAATTGGATTATTTATTTTGATCCTTAATCCTTAAAGGTCAGGATTGATGCATAACATGCTTTGATTTATTTCTAATATGATATGAACGGATTTTTTGATAAGTTACAAAATCCCTATTTATCCAATGGAGGAACATAATTTTATTCTTCCACTAGTAAATGAAAATAAAATGTACTACTTTGATTACATTTTTTGAGCTTCACTAATTTTAGCTCTTTAAATAATCACGAAAAACATGGGAAACAACATCAAAGAGATGTTAAATGGAGGTAATCGTGTCTAATAAATTGATCAAAATGTCGTTCGTGTAACTTGAAGATTCTTTTCGTTTATTTGAGTGTAATGCAAAATCCTTCTAACTTTATTTAGAAGAAAATCGTCGGCATCTTCTTATGTAAATAGTTTCAGTTCAAAAATGAAAAGATTGCCATGGATCTATATTTCATTTACAATACAGGGTGTCCCAGGAGGAAATGTCAGGAATGCACCATTTGACTCTTTGGGTATTTCTAAGTAGAAAGTATTATATCGACATGTGCCTGATTCCCAACCGTTACCGAGATACAGGCCTCTACATTTGGGTAATTAAAACATAATAAAAAGGCGATCTTAGATACTATTTAATGACACTTGTGGTTTACAAAAAGTACAAACATACAATACACTATTGCACTTATTTCAGAATGGTTTCAAAGTGACCCCCTCCTTCTTCAATGCACGCGGCGAGCCTCCGATCGATCGAGTCTTGCCAAGGAAAACGCGGAAGTTCATTTCTGAGGTTTATGAACGCATCCAGCCGGCATGGCTTGAAATGTTGCTTGAGCACTGCACCTCCACGTTTGCAGAGTACACAACACACCCTGAAAAGAAACGTGACTCAGTGAGCAGGTGTTAAGACGTACCTAAATAAATAATGTAAATAATGTGAGGATCTGCACAGTTGCCAATGTATCATTAAATGTCATTGAATATTATCTAAGATCGGCTTTTTATTATGTTTTAGTTACCCAAATGTAGAGGCCTGTATCTCGGTAACGGTTGGGAATCAGGCACATGTCGATATAATACTTTCTACTTAGAAATACCCAGAGTCAAATGGTGTATTCTTGACATTTCCTCCTGGGACACCCTATTTACTCGGAAGAAAAGCCACTTCAGAATATCTGTTAATTTGATTTAAGGTTAAAAAAAAATTAATTTTATGAATCTGCCTTTTATGTTATAGCCATTTCAGTAGGCACGAGTCAAGAATAAATGCAGGCACAGTTACTTATATATATTTCAGTTCTTCGCCTTCACTCTTTGAGGTCCAGCCCACCACTTTACTCATTTCTCTTGGCTATTGACGGAAATCTTAACGAGGTCTAAAGAAGACCCCAGGGATAGAAAGGGTTTAGCACGCGATGTGTTGTTAAGGGACTGACCTTTATTTCTATTGAAGATGGAGCGCAAGATTTAAAAGTATGAAGCCAAATAATAACTTAGAGCAACTGTTGAGTTCTCTCAATAAAAACACGTCCTTCTCTCGATAAGGTCTCGAGTGTTGAGGCGAAATGTTAGCGTGTTTATTAGGAGGAGATTGTAGACACCAATCAACCAGGGAAGTACTCCGGGGTGGGGGACGTTAGGCGGGAGACAGGGAGTGCTGGAACTCCCGTTTCTCCTGTCAGTGTCCTCTTTAACTGATCTTTTTCTGTGTCTCATCTACCCTGTGAGCAGTCCAGCATGCTCTCAAACACACACTTCTCCCTCTATTCCCCACTACACATACATGCATTTTACCCACTACACAATCTTTTCAAAACTTATTTAAAAAAAGTAGCATCGTGAGTCTCGGAGACCTTGATTTTGGCTTTTTCGTTCTCTTATTAAGGGGGACATTTTGGCGGGCCCCCCTTGACCCCTCCTTTCTACATAAAAAAAGATGCAGAAGTTGTTCCTTTTATATACGCTATGCTTGTTTTATAAGTGTATATCATGGAGATTAATTAACCCTCATCAGGAACCTTCATTTTACTTGCGTTGTAAGAACCATGGGGTCTATATGACCCTAGGCCTAAAATCTTACAAAATGGTGCTATAAAAAGTCTATAATGAAACAATCACATGAATGAAACATTGTATTTGATATTTAAAATCTTTTAACAAATAATATCATCTCTTTCAATGTTTTGACTCCTGATGAGGGTCCTGATGAGGGTTAATAACGTTAGTGACATTTTTAATGAATGCCTTTTAGAAGTAATTACCATTAAAATATCTGAAAGAGCTTATAATAATACGCAATACATAAAGAGGTGTCAAGTATTCCGTGAAAATTACTCTTTATTATAACGCAAATGGTTAAAAATGTACATAATCCAAAATTTCATATTTGGCAATTAATACGATATCTGTATATTATATTTAAATTTCGTTAATTAACAGTAGAAACGAGGTTAGATATAACAACACAATATCAAATGCCCCAAATACAAACTGACCCCAGTTTGAATTAATATGAAGGTGTTGCGTGTTCGAAAGATATTTTCCTTTTAAAATTACGTAATAATAATGATTGAGTTTGTTTAACCCCCTTCGCAACATCTAAGGTCATATGACGGAGGGACCTACAGCTTTACGTGGGATCCGAACCACGGGTCGCTGCATAATCAGGACGCGGAGGACGGTCTCCCATCCAACTACTACCCAGACTCAATGGCGCTTAACTTCGCTGATCAACGGGAAGCGGTGTTACAACATTTGGCTACGACGACGTAGCCCTTTAAAATTACGTATAAAACTGTTCGTTTACATATCGATTTTAGCATGCTAACGTCAGACGACTTTATACCATCTTAGAGAAGACCCTCCGACTCCCTTCAAAGTTAAAGGGATTTCTAAAGTTCAATTTGCAATATATTACATAATTTTTGAAAGTTGTAGAACTGCAAAAGATTTTTAATCAAGTTAAATTTGCGGATAAGTTGTAATATTTTCTCTTAAAACAACATTCACGTAAATGTTCTCCAAAGATTGAAAATTACAAAAAATAATACTAAAATTTTTGCTTTCGTTTTGATGAAAGAAAAACTATTTTTTGCTTATAAACAAACATGGTTATTGATAATAAAAAAGTAAATACATTCTCCAAAGATAAAACTAAACCAGGAAAGTAAAAAGCAAGCAAATTTTTGGTAAAGAAGAACACAAAAATCTCCTCTTTGGTCCATTAAATGCGTCTCACTGTTTTTATTGTAAGAATCAAGAGATATCGCTTTGATTATCGCGAGAGAAAAAGCTCCATTCGCTAATAAGACTGATTCGCTATCTCGGAAACGTTCTATTACCTCGTAAGACTCCTCCCTTCAGGTCGTAAACCTCGACCCACGTACGTGACTCATTCGGGTCAAGGACACCTTACGAATGACTTCATTCAAGATTACTCACCAATTAGAATTATCTTATCCTTCAAATGCGGAAGCAAAGGATGAAAGGAGAGTGACATTTTTTAATTTAGAATTTCTAAAGAATAAAGAAAATTGAGTTTTGGCTCATTACTAAAAAGAGATGAAAAATAATAAAGTTTATAAATTATAAGAAAAAAGTTTTAAAAAGGTAAGTTTCCTTAATGAGAGTGGCCAAAAGTGACCTTTTTTTAAATTTAACATTTATCAAGTGGAACGTTTTTTAGTTATCCCTTTTATTACATACAGGGTGATACATAAATGTGCTTTATAAATCGCAGGGTGTATTCTTGAGACAAAAGTAAAAAGACCATATAAACATAGGTCGAGAAACCCGTAGGTTTCGAGCTATAGCACGCGACAAAAAATTAAACTCTTGAAGATTTTTCACATTTTATGCAAATACACAGTGTGATACATTTGCTTCATTGAAATAAATGTTTGAAATTCTTTCCTACTTCTTGAATGCATGCCTCAACATGTCGCATCAGTGATTGTCTGACACACTCAAAAATTCCTGGAGTATTGCGGATCGTTTCGCAATTGTCTCGAACTCGTTGCCACAGTTCATCACCTGCTAGGACTTCTGTAACGTAAACTAGGCTTTTTAGATGACCCTGCAGGTAGTAATCAAGAGGATTTAAATCTGGTGAACGAGGTGCCCATGGAAAAGGACCACCGCGCCCTATCCACCTGTCAGAATACACAGCATCGAGATATTCTCGCATAAAATGTAAAACATCTTCAGGAGTTTAATTTTTTTGTCGCGTGCTATAGCTCGAAACCTACGGATTTCTTGACCTATGTTTATATGGTCTTTTTACTTTACTTTTGTCTCAAGAATACATCCTGCGATTTATGAAACACATTTATGCATCACCTGGACTTTTGATGGAATGAGACATTTACTCGTCATAACCAATTTTAAATAAATAAGCTCCCAAAGATGTCGACTCCAACCCTGCACCCAGAATATAAACTTGGACAGTCGTGTATTCATAAGATTCGATCTCGCGGCTCTCAGAATGAGAATCACTGCAGGTCCACTTGTGGAAAGAAGGTCACTCAGGAGAGAAAGTCGATGGAACAAATAATGAAGAGCTCAGAATCAGCAAGTTCAATAATTGGTTGGAAAAATAACTGATCAGTTGGAAGGATAGTGTATTCGGCATCCCATTCACAAGGGTATAAGAATATTTTTTCAACCAATTACGAATGCTTGCTGACTTTTCAAAATTTGATATTATTTCCTTGACGTTCAGCCTCGGAAAAAAGTTCGCCTAGAAACATAATTCCTAAAGCACATAAAAATTACTAATCATTTTTTATTTTTAAAATTTTATTAGTGTTACCCCAAAAGAATAAAATATCTAAAGAAAGACAGAATATTATACCAGTTGTTAATTTTCATACTTTTCGGAATTTTATATTCCTAGACAAACTTTTTTCCGAAACTGTATATCTTTCTACAGTCGTCCATCAAAAAAGCGAGACGTAAAACTTGATAACTATTGATTAACAGCCAATATGTTTTAGTATTCATTCCTAATAAACAATTATCAAACACAAAATATTCAATTTACCTTTATTAAATATTTTTTCTGATGTTTGTGACACCTCTTTCTCAAATATTTGAAATTTGATAGAAAATTTTTATTTACATTGTGGTTCTGTCATGAGGACATTAGGTTTTCACTTAACAAAGTTTGAAAAGCAAAATAACTTGATACGAGTTCAATATTAAATCTTTTTGCCTTTTTAATATAAATTCCAAAATGTAATTCGTTTCGTGTGGCTTTTATACCACAATTTATTTGTAATACTGATGGAAAGTTTAACTAGGATAAATTACATCATTTGTAAAATAATGCGAATACATTGACAAAAATATTTATTTATTTATTTCAAACATTTCTCATGCTAATAACCATAACGTTACAACGATAATACTAACATGTTATTTGTTTTTATTTGAACAATATTTATTCCGCAAACAAACCTTCACTAAAGAGTTGACATGCATAAAACTTGTGAAATGTATGCAGAAAAGAAAATAAATGCAAAAATGTCTCCAATTTACACTGAAATGAGAAAGGTTTCCTTCGTTTCTTGGAGATAAAAAGAAAAGCATTCCTTTGTTATTACACCTAAACTGTATACACCTTTTCTCAAGGAAATTACTCTGTAACTCCTTTGTAATGAGTACATGCGTACTAAAACTAGTCTACAGCTTCATTTTCTTTTACAACGGAATTTATGCTTTACCCAATTCATCCACATGTTTATTTTATTTCTGTATTATAAGCCAACCAACTGAAATGCTTGCAGTGAAATTTTTATTTCAAATACGATTAGGTTCAATAAATAAGGAAAACTTTCATTTCTAAAGGACAGAAACTAGCACAACCTTGAGGCCAAACTAATGCTACCCATTGAGCTAACTTTCATTACCAGCAGCACCATCGGCAGTCGAACCCTCGACCTCAGTATCTTCACTTTGCTTATGGGGAAATAGTGGTGTCTAATACCAAGACCTTCACAACATTTATTTTTGCAAACATTTTCGGACTTGTTTATGCCATCTTCATGGAGTGTAGAGGTTACAAAAGTATTGTCCATTACTATTTTCTCCACTATACTAAAGAAAAGTGGTTACAATCGTCCGAATTTGGATTTCTTTTAAAAATATGAATGGTCTCTAAAAGATTAAAGTCGATTTTGTTTCCTCTGCAAATTATTTTAAAATTATCACACTTTATAGAATGATCCTCATTATATGAATGGTTTCTTATATTAGACTCTATACAGTTACAAAGTGTATATATACATATATATCATATATAGTTCAAAAGTCTAATTTTAAAAAACATACAATATTTGGAAACACAAAGGAAACTCAATGCAAAGTAAATGCATCATTATTCAGACCACTACTAAGGGTAATGTTTGCAAAAGAAATAATTGTTCTAAATCTTTTCTAACCTTCACACCAATTTCACATGTGCACCACCAATTTCAATGCACTTGAAAACTTGATCACAACTTTATCTGAAACATCTAGACAATGTTTCTGTAGAAACTTCCCCAATAACATCGGTTATACGTTCTTCTAACTAGGCCAAATTTCGGAGTTTTGTTGCATAAACTTTTGATTTTACATAGCCTCACATAAATAAATCCACTTGGGTCAGGTCAAACATTTCGTCCACCCATCAGGAAAATGCTGATTTAAGAGTTGACGAACCTCAAGTGAGAAATGAGGTGAAATTCCGTCGTGTTGAAAGATAATTTAATCGAGGCTATATGATTCTAACTAAGGCCAAAAAAAACAACTGCTAGAGCATCTCATAATTTTCCCCATTGACGTTCGTTGTTTTCCCGTCAGCATCTCTGAAAAAGTAAGTCCCATTGATTACTTTGACTGAAAGCGCGCACCAAACATTAAATTTTGGTGTATTTTGCTCATGTTTACGCTATGCTGTTGGGATTTCAAGTCCGCAGATGCGACAGTTAAATTATGCCTGTTAACTTTCCCAGGTATAAAATGTCACCTCATCATTGAGCAAAGAGTATCCGTCCAGATGTCTAACTTCCACCGTTGCAAAATTGAGTTTTATTTTGATATCTTAAACAAATCACTGAGAAGTTTGGTGATTTAAATAATCCTCACTACTGATCTTTCAAAAGATTAATTCTCCTTATGCAGTTTCAGCTTCCTGCAAAATTATAAGAAAAACAAATTTGCTATGAACATTTGAGTCACAGAAATAGAATTAAGCGTATGTTGCATGAGTACTCATTTTAAGTTAAAGGAAACTATAAGCACAAAATGTAATATAATCTTGCTTTAACTGAACCAGAATTACCATGAAGACAATAATAATAAATCACAGTAAAAATTATTATCATCTTGCTAAGAAGAACTACTGACATTAATAGTGTGGAACTTGTACTGTTGGTAAAGTAAAGAAATAATTCTACCAAGGTCACAACTATTACACGCAACCCTCCCTTCACAGTCACACTCGTGTTTGTGAAGGACCGCCTTCATGTTTTCGCTTTAGACTGAACAGTTAATAGTGAGGCCGAAACACGAGCCTAACTATTTAAATATATAATTTTGCCAAAAAGATTTTTTAACGCCTAATTTTAACAAGTGCGCCTAAAATTTGCTAATGTTGAAAGCTATTTAAAGCTTCTGAGGGGAATACGATATTTCAGGTATTCGGAATCAGAATATTAATTTCATTCAATTGTGAAGCTCTCGGGTCATTTAAGTATTCCTTCGGCAAATTGGATCCATTATTTAAGTTAGCTCTTCAGATAAAAAGAAGTTTCATCAAAGGATTCTTTGTGAGCTCGGGAGAAATGTTATGAGTAGAAGTATTGGTATAGAACTAAATACGTATCGTAAATATGGGCGAAATAAAGGAATACCCTTTGTATATAAGTATAGATATGCACATAGGTAAAGGAAAGCTTCTGGAAATCATTTCGCTATTGGGAATCGAAATTTCGTTTGAAGTGCTGGAATTCCATTATGCTCTCACGACCAGATAATTAAAGAACGGTTGAAATTTGGAATTAGTTATTCTGATATTTAATATGCTGTGTGTGTGTATATATATATATATATATATATATATATATATATATATAACATCCGTTTCGATATGACCTCCAGCCACATTTACGTAAAGTATACCGAGATAATTAGATGCAGGTACTTTGAAATTTTGATTATGTCGGTGTCAATCAAATGCCAAGTTATGTTTTTTCAAGGGTGAAGTGTAGACATAATTCTATGGAGGTGAAGTCCAAAAAACAGAAATAACATTTAAAAACAGTAATTCATCGGGCGCTGAACTGTTACAGGTTAACAATTAACCTCAGAATCATATACGAACGAAATAACTTTGGTGACGGACTTATCGGAGTTCCTAATGTCGATCAGGTTGGTTTTGGCCAGTTGGTGTTGGTATTTGAATTTGCTGTCATTAGTCGACATCGCTTTTGACTTTTTCTTCTTCATTCATCCCCATCTCTGCCTCCGTCTGTTCCTTTCCTTTTCTTCCCTTCCTGCTGATGAGGACAATGATCGTATTGATGATGGTGATTATGATGATTGCTGTGATTGCATTCTATTTGCTTTGTTTTTCTTTCTTTATTCGGTGGGGGAAATTGCACAGCTTTTCTCTTAGGCTGTTCTCGCTTTATCCAAACCCCAGATCGATTCCTATTCATTGCTTTGGGCTTTTAGTTCATACAGAACACTTATTTATCCTTCACGTTTTAACGCATCTCTCTTTGTATTTATGGTTAATGGTGAGACAATTTAATATGAATTTTATTACCAGTGACTATAAAAGGCGTTTCATGGACAGATACTAATTTGAATAATTTAATGGTGTCGACAATGTGTTTATGAAGTACAATTTACTTCACTCGCGTTCCTCCGTCTCATTATTTTGGCTTCGTTTCAGTTTGATTTATTCATTTATAATCAGCAAGTTGAGTTTTACGACTTTTCAGTTTGGAAAGAACGCAATCTTTAGGGTCCGTTTGCAATTACGAGGCAACCGTCAGTTTAATGTGGTGACTGCCTCACCTTTAATTTAACACGAAAAGTAAGATAATTAGAAATTATAAGTGAACAAAAGGAGTAGGACGAGCCTGAGGAGAGAACAATGAAGGTAAGAGAAAGGAAAAGCATAACTGCACAGAAGCTGTGAAAAGTCATCGAAAGAAGCCAAGAAAAGACGGTTAGCGTCATGCAAAAATTTCCTTTCAGTGGATTGTAGATTCTCACTTTATAATTTCATGATTGCAAAATTTAATAATTTGAAAGCGATTTAAACAACTAATTTGGCTGAATGAACAAACAAGTTTAAGGAAATTTCAAAGAGTAATGAGGGAAACAGAAGTGGAAACAAGAGGTCACAGAGTATTTTAAAGATATCGATCTTTTTCAGTGAAAGAAATTTTTTACGAAATAAATTTATCACAGCGAGTTAGTTGCCTGGTGTATATTTACTCGTAGTGTGTTGCTAATGGAATACGAGTATTTCCATTTTCTATCAGGTAAGCTATAGGCAACCATTGAGTGCAGTACAAGAATGAGAATAGTGACGCGTCCTGATAAGATTGAAGTCTTTACCATTCGTCTCTGTGGAGTGTCATACGAAGAGTTTATAAAAACTTAGTTACAAAATCTAAGCTAAAAAAGTTTAATTTGAAAAAAAAAAAAATTTTTACGATAATTTTCTAGGCAGCTTTGCACTGAACAATCTTTCGGAAAATTCAAAAATACTTTACTTAGGTAAAGTTTACGACAACGAGGCAAAACGTAACAGATAGTTCGAATCGATCTTCTGTCCGCTTACAAAAGCAATAAGATCATCAACCTAATATGAACGTCAATAACGGTCTACTCTCGCCTCATGAACGGTTTCGTGAGGTTCTGATTTCTAATCTTTCGCGAATATGGTTTGCTAAAAAGAATTATAAGAAGTTTATGTTAATATCGTATCAGTTAAAAAAAAATTATATATAAAACAGTGTAAATTATATAAAGATAATGTTTACTCGTTGATAAAACCTAACCTTCTTAGTCACAATGAAACACGCATTAAATAAGCTGTCAAAAGCCACTTGTACCCGTCTTCTGCATACACTGAAATATCACATTCCAAAATACATATTGCTCAATCTATATTCTGTACTTTATAAACTTTATTCCATACTTTTTAAATCCATCTCTCTAAAAACTAATTAATCAAACATAATTTAACAAAGAAGCGTGATAAATGTTTCGGACATAATTGGGGGCTCGAACACTCGTTTCTGTTAACTCATGAAATAGTGAGGTACTCGCTAATCTATCCTAACGTAACCTGACCAAACCTTAACTAATCTAACCTAGCGTAAGCTAACCTAATGAGGACCAAAATATTTTTTTCCGACGGTAAAATATTTGTAAACTTTTGTATATTTTTTTAAAGTTCTGTGATACCCCACAAAAAAATTGCCCCACTACATCTGTGAACTATTATACACTCGACTTCACCTATGCTTAATTGCCTATGAACACACACACACACACACACACACACACACACACACGTAACTCATATTTACACTTCTTAGTTACTGTATCCATCCTTTTTACTTTTTGAAGGTCATCATTGAAACATGAATTAATCATGTCTGCCAAACTGGGTCATTATACTACCAAGATGCAAACGGTTTACAAATCATTTGAAGTTTGAGCTCATTTACGGTTCCTTTGTTGCGAGACTCGTTAACGAAAACTTTTTTTAATTCCGTTACTCGTTACTGAAAATCTCTTCGTGTGACCGACTGCCGAAATCTCTTATAGCTGCACAACTGGTTAACAAAACTTGAGTGAAGGGCGAAGTGTAACTAAATAAGACATATTTAAGAAAATTCAAAATGATTTTCAGTTACCATTAATGCACCAGGAATAAATATGAAATTATTGATTCTTGTACTTTCTAATAGTTACAGTATACAGGGCATGGTGTAGTATATTTCACAACTAAAGTGTTAATTTAATATTTACTCTAAAACATGTTCCTTTTTCGTAGAAAGTGAACTAACATAACACTAAAGACAAAGTGGTTTAAATATTAAATTCAAAATTTCCTCTTACTGTAAAAAAATTATTAAAATTTTCTCAAAACGCGTTTACATTTTGTGAAAATTTTAACCCTCTCAGACATTTGTACTCATATGAGGACAACCCCCATCCAAAATATGAAATAATACATTTCCATATAATTAAAAAATATCAAAAAAATTAAACGACTTTCGGTACTGAGGCTTTCTTGTCAAAGGGGAGTCAAAATTTTGTGGATATTTTTTTTTAATCATATGGACTTATATTATTTCATATTTAGGGTTTGTTTGTTGTTTGTCCTCATATGAGGACAGAACGATGTCCGAGAAGGTTACCCCACACTATTTTAAAATTCACTATTTTCACTGTTTTCCACCGTATTCCTGCCAAAAAACGCTTTGATGACAGAGCAACAAAAGCTTGTTAGACTGAACTTTGCTCGTACGTATCTTGACTTTGAAAAGACTTTCTCTACTGAGTGTAATGGGTCAAGTCTTTGCTACCATAATCGCGGTGCTAGATATCGTGAAGCCAACATTTAAACAATAGAATGGAACGGCCATCCTTAGTTCTGAATCGAGGATCAGTTGTATGTCCCTCCTCTCATACGACCTCTGACGTTGCAACGGATAAAATATAATGGATATTATATTAAACTGAAGAGAGTGTTTGAGTAAAAATATTATATTTTAAATAATACAGATGGAAACAAAAGGTGCGCGTTTTGAAAAGGTTCCTTCCGATAATTTTCTTGTAGATATAATTCACACCTTTTGCTTTTAAAACTTCTGCAATATAAATATTCATCAACGTTACTTAAATTACTCTATTTTCAGAAATTCATAATATCTCGTGGCACTTATTCCTTTTCCCTCCGCAATTTCTTTTTTCCCGCTTAGATCAACTATACGCCCTTGACAATTGGTTAGGTTAAGTCATGATATTTTCGTTAAAATAGAAAAGGAATAAGTGGAATATTTTAACGAAAATATCATGACTTAACCTAACCAATTGTCAAGGGCGTACAGTTGACCTAACCGGGAAAAAAGAAATTGGGGGAGAAAAGGAATAAATGCCTATCTCGTAAATATTCGTGTGTTTTATTATCATTAAATTTGTCCTAACTTTATACATTCAGTTATAGATATTTATAAATTATTACAGCTAAAATGCGTCATAGTAGTGAATTCTAGATTTAGGTTGGTACTATTGTTTTATACGTCATACACAAATGCCAAATTCACCACCTTATCGCAAACGAAAAGAAAAAAAAGGTGAAAAACAAATATTTCTTTCGTGGATGGTTTCCAGTTGCCATGGGAACTGAGTACATTGTAAAAACAGTAAAGAAATGAGGTTTATATGCGTAGGGACAAAATTTTCGTCGGCAGTTATATATATATATATATAATCGTTGGTTTTATCCGACTTGTGAAGTCAACTTCTTGACGAAAACTAATTTAAACTTTAACCTAATTTAAACCAGCCTTGACCTTGACCTGAATTGGACCTCAATCTAACGTAGGTAAAACTATTATACTGCAGTGAGATATTTGAATTTTGAAAATTGTAAAGTACGAGTTTGGCCTCAGTAAAATTAGTGAGGTAGTGCAGAAAACAGCGATACAATTGAAAAAATCCTACATTATTAATCAAAGAAAACTTAACAATCGGATAATCCTCTTCTCACAAACAAACTCCGATAGAAAAATATGAAAAAGGAGGTTCATAGAGAAGAAACGTTGAGAACGAAGGCATCCAGGAAACATTGAGAGATTTTATATTCTCGAAAACTTCTAACAAGAAGTTTCTTGAGTGCGGCGATTTGAAACGGCTTTCTGTTCAAATAAGGGATTTTGTTAAGAATCTTTACAGAACGCTTATATTTGCATTTTTTATAGTTTCTCTGTAAAACATTATTTAACGAGCAGTAATGCCTTCACTCGTATTTCTTAATATGCCTCCCAAACATCATTTGAAGGCTCCTCTTGCGCACAGAAATTAAACATTTTACATCTCAAACAAAGTTTTATGCAAAAGGATTTTGAAAACACTTTTACTCAGTTAAGTGACCATACAAACTTTTGAAATGCAAAATGCTTTTGAGATGTAAAATCTCAAAAGCATTTGAACGTGAGACGCCATCTGTTGAAGGAAACGTCAATCAAAATCCTGTTTCAGTTTTCTTCATTTATGGTGTTATTACATGCAATTTATTTCTTATAGATTAACCTAGACCTACATATTAACAGTAACTTCAGTTTTAACGCTGAATGTATCCCAAATTGGGTCTTTCCTGTTTCATTAACTGTTTCCGATTTTTATGAAAACAACGTGATATGTACAGTTTTTCACTCTGATTTCAAAATTATAAACCATTTCATCGAGAAATACTTAGGTTAGGTTAGGTTAGGTTAGGTTAAGTTAGGCTTATTAGCATTTGATGTTTTCTACGACACTGTTTTTCTTTCGGTATTAAGTTATATTCTTGTAAAAAATTTACTGCATTTTCTTCTGTCTCAGTCTTCCTATATAATTCTATAAAATTAAATTTGTCAGTCATTGGAAAGTAAAAAGATGTTGAACAAGCCTATGCTTGCAGTGATAGTCTATGGTTGCAGCGGAAGAACAAAATAGATGCGCAGCGCCACCGTTTAAAAAATAGCCTAGCCTATGCTTGCAGTGATTACACCGTTCTAGTACTTTTTGTAGTATTCTATAATTTACTTTCATTTCGAAAAAACTTATTTTTAGAATCAGCGTATTATTTTAAAATTTATATAGCCTACGCTCTTTCAAACATTTGCTAGTTTCTGCACATTATAACTTTTTGGTTATATATTTCTCGATGAAATGGTTTATAATTTTTAAATCAGCGTGAAAAACTGTACATATCACGTTGTCTTCATAAAAATCGGAAACAATTAATGAAACAGGAAAGATCCCCCAAATTAAGTGTAATACAATTTTATCTTAACTGGGGTTCGAACCCGCTTTTCTAAAGAAAATCCAATTTCTACGACCTGCGACGTTGTGCCAACGCAATGAGACATCATCGATGTAATGAGGACAAATTTTTGCATCTTTCGGATTTTTTGTATTGTATTTACATAAATGCTTGCATTGCTTATATATATATATATATATATATATATATATATATATATATATATATATATACTGTGTATATACATATATTGCTCCATGGAGATGTACGATAATCATCAGCACATTATATTAATAGGAAAGTTGAAGTTCCTCTGTAAATTGTTAGATATCGCGTTTTAAATTATATGTGATACCTTAGATATATGACTTACGAATACATATAGTCAAAAGCACAATAAACATTAATTTAGGCAAATCTGAAGAATTCAAACGCGGGTTGGAGACGAAGTCGAAAGCCACGCCCATGTATAACGTCATACAAATTTCTTCCAATGACGAGCTTGCGCCGATACACGACATCATTCTAATATGGTTATGTAATACATCGTTCATAGACTTAATTTTGAAGTGGAATTGTAAAGATATTCGTGTCAGCGTTAAGTAATTTGTTTAAATCATTGGAAGACGAACTGTGTTGGCAGAATATCGCTGGTGAGCCGACACCAAAAAAAATGGATTTCCTTTCATTAAAAATTATTACTGAGCTTAAAGTTTATAACTGAGTTTTAAATACATTACTTAGCTTTAAGTAGTACTAAACTTTGTATATATATAAAACAGATTACAAATTGCAATACCTACAAAATGTAGCTCTGGAAACCACCATAGATATCATGTGCTTAGCGGAAACACATTTGCAGAAATGCAAAAAGGGTTGCAAAAATTGCATCGGGACTACATATACAGAGTGAGTAGATTTGCTGGAAAAGGAGGAGGCTGTTGTAGTTATAAAAAAAAACTCATACACAGGTGAAATGAGGGTAAGCAAAACGAACAGCACAGTCGAAATTTTAATCATTTTGAACGTGTACATACCAGCAAACACCACAAAAATTAATTTCAATTCGCTACAAATGAAATCGAAGACACGTTAAAAATCACTTAAAACCCAGCACCAAATATATTAATTTGTAATGGTTTTAACTTTCCATTCATAACATGGAAGAAAAATGATAAAGTTATATATAGTGAGAAACTTCACGGTATCTTTAGAAAATACGATAAAACTCAGACAAGAATGTTGTTAGATATTGTGAAAAATTATGCTTCTACCCAGGAAATATGTGTAATGATTCGAAAAGAGAACGTTTTGCATTTACTTTTTGATAACTAACAACGATATAATTAAATAAAAATGTAATGCAAACCCGTTTTTCTGGTTATAAGCTAATCGATAGAGATGCAAATAAAATGCGAAGACAGAAGAACAAAAATTCGTCCTGGAGAGATAGAAGGAATATTTGAAGGATTAAATATGAATTCAGTGAAAGTAGATTGGGTAACTATAAATTCAGAATTAATTGGATTAGATTAGGAATTGCTACTTACAATAGAAACTAAACCTATATTGTTCAAGCATGTTCTGAAGAGACAAAAAAGAAAACGAAGCAAAGTCGCGAGAAAAATCAGAACAGTATTTAGATAATGGAAACAAACCGCAAAAAATGTCCACGGATGCAAAACTGAAGCAAAGAGACTCAAAGTTATAAAAAAGCAACACGAAATAGAAATGGATCTGAAACAATTGTCCATCCACAAGACAAACGAGGATGAAATCAAGGTCACAGAAAACATAAAAAAATAAATCAAAATACTTTTGCGCCTTTGCGAAAAGAAAAATTAAATGTAAAGAGGGTATTGGTCAGTTAAAAGATAGAATAAATGAGTACACAAATGACCCAGGAGATATAAGCGATTTGTTCAAGGAACAATTCAACTCGTCGTTCAGCCACTAAGCCCGAGATGAAAATACAAAATCCGGGTGAATTCTTTGAGGTAGATACAAACCAGTTAAGAACAATTACGGCCATGAATTTATTAATGGATTTTGAATTTTTTTAATAGAACACAATTAAAGCTCTCTCAAAAATATGAAAAAATTCAGCACCAGGGACAGACACAAGGAGTGCCATGTTTCTCAAAAAATACAAAAAGAATAGAGCTAAGCCACTATACTTACTTCGGAAAAAATCACTCGACACAAGACAGATTCCATTCTCATTAAACCATCAGCCAATAGCTGATACCGCCCAACATACAAAGTGCTTTGAACATGTAATTAAAGTTGTTAGACCACCAAAGGAAAATGCTGGAAACATTGTGTCAAGGTCGAAATGTAGATGAAATATACATCAATTTTGCTAAAATGTGATCATGGCATTATAACAAACTTAAGAGGTGCCGATTTCAACCAGCTTATTGAGAAAACCTTGTTGAAAGAGTGGTTATAGTATGGCTTTCTGATTAGTTAAAAAAGTTAGTAATGGCTAAAGATGGTTCACTTATACAACTTAAAGTAGTTCTTTGAACCGTCGTTCACTGAAAAGATTGTTTGAAATCGGCACCAGCAAAACCACTTTAAATTGATCGAATTAACCACCTTTCATTTTCAGTGCAGATATTCAGTGCGTCGGTCTCTCCTTGCACAGAAGTCAGGTTCGTGGCGCCGGCTCTAGACCTGGCCTGATATAAAAGAGAGTTGCTGTTTTGAGTTCTTCAACTCACATAGTCAGCCACACCCGGTCTATCCGAGATCATATATATATATATATATATATATATATATATATATATATATATATATATATATATATACATACATACAGGGCCGGATCTAGAAGTTGCGAGGCCCTAGGCAGATCTAGAAATTGCGATGCCCTAGGCCTAGATATATGAAAATATGGACTTAATTATCGGTACTATACCAGCAATATTAGAATCCCGCATAGACAGAACTATGCCAGCACTTAAAAATTAAACCAAACCAAAATAATCACGCATGGAAATTGTATAAGAAATATAAATAAACCATACAAATAAGTATAAATTATAATATGAATCAAGATTTGTATCGAAAATATAAGACAATGATTTCTAAGATTTATATAATATTATAGGTAATGACTTTCCATAGTATACAAACGTTTTTCATATGTGACGTATGAGAGATGTTGACATTTCATTTTTTATAATAATGAGCGATCGACTTATCAGGCTAAATATTAATGCTTTAATATTTGGTCAGATGCTCCTTGAATATTACAGCAATGCTTTTCTACTTTTCTTCGAGCTAAACTCTTCAATTAATTGAGAATAATCTAATCAATTTGTTATATCGTTTTCTATTGATAACATAGCTAATGATTGCAATCTCGCTTGAGACATGGTGGAACGCAAATATGTTTTAATAAGTTTGAGACGCGAGAAACTTCTTTCAGCCGAAGCAACAGTAACTGGGATGGTTAATACTATTCGAAGTGCAACATAAACATTAGGATAAATCTCACTTAGTGTTTTTGCACTATATAAACAAGGGCATTTCCGAGATCTGTTTTCTTAGGTATAAACCTGCAAAGTACTTTAAGTTCTTCATAGAGTTCTAAATCATTAATATCACTTGAACAGAACGCGCAAAACGGCTTGACCGAGGCCCCATTTGGCGCGAGGCCCTAGACGATCGCCTAGTTCGCCTATAGCTAAATCCGGGCCTGTATATATATGTATATATATATAAGCCATCCCCAAGGATTCTGAATGACTAAAAGTATGATAATATCATTTTTTTTAAACAATCAGAATCTATGGACGTACTGTAGCTTTCAACCTTCGTCTCCAAACCGCGTCTGAATTCTTCGTAATTATCTTAGACATCTTATATTAAATGCGGTTGGCATTTTGCAGGTTTTATAATATGTTATTAATAACAAGCTTTAATAACCAAACTTATTACGAATAAACAATATAAAATGTCTTGTAATCCTCCTTAATTTTTATAAAAGTTTTCGATTTGGTAAGATTCCTTCATTAACAACAGCATTGCTTTCGGGAATTTAGGAAACGCCTTCTAGAAAATAAATAGGTTGTCTTTTAAAAAATAGCTATAGTATAGGCTACATTAAACTCACCTCCACACGTTGAGTACACGACGCACAAACATATAAATTTTTCATTCAATAATGAACACTCATCACTTCGCCGATAAATCTTAAATTTAACATGAAAGACAAATTCCATTTTACTCGTAAACATTAAATAATAATAGATAATAAATTAATTTTAAATGAAGAGTTTACCAATACGAGAGCAATAACTCAACAAGAAGGTACTTTGATGAAATGCGAAAGAAAGTTATTTATTTTGTAAAGGAAACGGAGGTATCACCATACGAATAAAACCTCCTTCACCGAAAATATGAAGAAACAAATTAAATTATGTATTTTTAAAAGCGTTATTCTAAAATATACTATTTAAGCCTAACTGATATTGTCAAAATGTTTCTTATTTAAGCTCAAAATGCTCATTATCTTAATACTAAATCCACTGTACAAGTACATTCTATCACGACACCGCAGTTCCACTACCTAAACATTCATTAATAAAGGTATGACGTTCACTTTTCAGGTGAAAAGATTTGGAGAAAATGAAGTTTTCTCAATCATTGAATCTGAATTCTGTTTATTTTGATATCAAATTATTTTATTTGTATTTACTGCATTTTTATGCAGAATTTTATTGTTTATCTCATATAATTTTCTTTATTTTTGTTTATTAAAAATAACGGCAATTCTTCGTACGGAAATCACAGACTGGAGGCAAATGAGATGCAAATCATTACGGCAAATAATTAATCAATCAACCAAGCGAGTTACAACCCCGAGTCGATGAACTTTTTCATTCCTTACTGGAAGGTTTAGATCACTGTTTCTCAACGGGATACCATCAAATTTCATGAAGATGACAAAAATCAGTAATTGAAATTTGGGACTTAGTGAAGATATGCAAATTTCAAATGAAACAAAATATCACGGGCTCCTCCAGGCTTTGGGTGAGATGGGTGGCTGGTATAAAATTCTGCCTCAAATAGCTTCTAAAGAACGTTTTCTGGCGTCTATTTCGCTCATTGATGAGCCACACATTTTGCCATGCTTTCAAAGAACATAAGATAATGTCTTTTGTATGAAACATAAAAATGTTCTCCTGTACATAAAAATTTCCGTTACAAAAAGTTAGTATTGGGAAAAAAAGTAAATTTACTAAGGCAAAGGGGGTGGCTAGTCACCCCTCCCCTGTAGGAGCCCCTGAATATTCACGATTCATTACGTCCATACGGAAACTGTATAGGCTCCGTTTGAAGTTACGTGGTACTAGAGGGAGGGGGACTGGATTTTAAACAATGGGATACGGAAATCCAGTGGAGTGCCGTGAAAGAAATACAGATGGTATTGTAGTGCCTTGATCCAAGAAAGGTTAGGAACAATTGAGTTAGATGAATATTTCGACTCTGCTCGTGTTTGTTTCGGCACAGTTCTCATTTTAAAGAAAACTTATTTTTCTCGGTTGGTGGCGTTACCATTCGTCTCTATGCCCTTATTTGGACGAAAGACGTTAAACGTTTGATCCAGTAATAATAATAATGATTGGGGTTGTTTAACCTCCTTCGCAATATCTAAGGTCATATGACGGAGGGAACTCACAGCTTTACGTGTGATCCGAAACACGGGTGGCTACATAGTCTGGACACGGAGGACGGTCTCCCATCCAACTACTACCGAGACCCAATGTCGCTTAACTTCGCTGATCAACGGGAAGCGGTGTTACGACATTGGCTACGACGTAGCCCTTGATCCAGCAAACGTTTAGTCTTGTATTAAATAGATTTCATGCGCACGCTTTTAAACCAACAAATACTTTTTATAAAAAATATTCATCTTCGTATCTTTTATTATTATACTACAATAAAATCTAAATAATTAAGCATTAAAATCGGTAGATTTATCCTATCTCTTCAATACTGCAGAGAAGATAGAAATTTGTGTTTGAGAAATCTAGCGATGATAGTTATGAAGTTGTATCTGATTGTGGACTAATTCAACTATGAGATTTAACTTTTCTTTTGTAAATCGTTTTCTTATTTCATTTTCATTATTATTATTATTATGCCAAATTTGAGGGTGTAAATTAGTTAAAAATACTTGCTGTAAAGAGGACGTTAAATACAGTAAGTATTCACATCAGTGTTAATAATGTAAATGGACCGGTCCGGAGCGGGCTTCAATAAAGATGTTCCGGACCGGTCCAAACTGCTATTTTTTTTTAATTTTTGCAAATATATAGTGTGAATATAACATTTTAACGCCGACCGTTGCCTTATGGCAACATAAGCTTGACAATCGATTTGGAGCCTTACCATCTAAATATTAGAGGTTATTTTGGCATGAACGGAAAACATGTTTTAAAACGAAAATTTCATAATTCAGGTATGAAAGGATTAAGCTAAACTACTTGCTTCCTTCAATATGTAACAAGAATAATGCTCAAATAACACGTTTCTCGTACAAATTATAACTTGACTGTTTGACATAAGTATACCTTGATTCTGAACCGGATATATGTATGATTGCAGCACTATTCAGCAGGATTTACAAATATACTTTGCAACTGCAGTAACTTGAGAATGGCAAATTTACGAGCCGCAGGTGTAAAATGGGATAATTTTTGTTTTTTTAGTTACTTGTATGTCTTGCTACTATTTTAAATAATGCAGATATTTTGGTGGACATTATTCTTTTAAGTATTTAGCATGAAAAACTTACAAATTATGTCATAATATTAATGGGAGATAGAGCCTACCTAGTATAATTAACTAAATAAATAAAAATGCATTTAATTTTGATTTTATATATATATACAGTGCTTTTCAAAAGATTGGAAACACTTATGGTGTATGGGTATTTGTAGCCATCATCGGTGGTATATATACACTTTGAATTAGCTAGTAGAGTATAAAGCACGTACAAATATATAGGGTGTTTATAAAGTAACGTAAGTGAAGAAACAAATCCGATTTGTATAGAGGTCGATGGTGGACACTTTCAACACTTCTTATAAACTTTACTATCGGATATACAATTGTTATAAAGTACATGTAGTATATGTCTCTTCACTTGCGTTGCTTTGTACACACTCGGTATATTATTATTTTAATGAATAATTATTATATATATATATATATATATATATGGGGGTTATAAAAAAGAAAAACCAAAACAACAGCAAATAATCACTTTATTTTTACAAACGTTTCGGTCGTATTTCTTCCAGCTTCAGTCCTAAAAACCATTTATTTACATTGGAATTAAGTTTAAAAATTAAAAAAAAAAATAATAATTAGAAGCGAAAAAGCTGCAGTGCGGATGAATATTGAGAGCCCAGTAAAGCCTAAAAAGTTTAAGGGCCAAATTAAATAAAATAAATAGTCCAGTTTCACAATTATCATATTTATGTTAAAACAAAAAACAAAAATTGTAAAACTGTATTTATTTTATAAAAAAATATAAAGGTTATTCAAGTGAATTCAAATTCAATATTTACAGTATTACGCAATCAAAGGTCACATTTACAATAAAAAGTTACAATAATTAAAATCTGATAAACAATATATAAAAATTCAACTTACCACCGATTGCGCAAATATTTTCTGGTAAGCATTTGAAGATGGTTTTGGTTTACAAATATACAGAGACTCGAGTATTTTCAGGTCATTTGCACTAGAGCAATGGTAAATAATTTGAAAATCAGAAAGGTGGAGCCGGTGATTATTATTTTTTGCCGCATAAGCTCTGATACTCGAATGTGAAGAGGAAAGAGAGGGCAGAAAGTGCAATAACTCAAATCTAAATGCTCGTGCGTGTGAATTTTAAATTGGTGCTGAGAGCAGCCAACATACCCTTCATTGCAGTCAGGACATACGTAAGAATAAACAAAGCATGAACGCAAGTCATGAGTTAAGGGTTTAAAAAAATTATCCATTTGACCCGTCATTTACAAAAATAAATTTAAAAATTATTTGAGGATAAAGATTGCGCAATAAGGATTTAAACTCTCTTAATTTCCATTTTGTAACCGAGGTAGGGCATACTTATATAGTTAACATCTTTCGGAACAGTTGGCAACTTAAATGTTGGTGCTTAAATATTACTGGGAAAGTTTCTGATGCGGGACTCTGCAAAATCCTTAGGGTGAAGATTATTACAAAAGTAATTTATTAAGAATTTAAACTATTAATTAATTCTAATACTATTAATTTTGAATAATTTTGGTGTAAAGCTGAGGAAATTAAAGCCAAAACCTCGTCATAAGGCTTGTTACCAGTACATCTAGGAATAGGAGAGGCCCATTATTTTCTGTCTCCATGGTAAACTTTACGTTGATGTATTTATTATTATTAATATAAGTATATTTCGTATATTTTAGTTTGAATTCTGTGGAACATTCTCGAAGCCATTTTTCTTCACGATAACATAGAAAGACATTAGGCATGTTTGGGTCCCAACGGGTTACCCATTACAACGATCTCTGTTTGAAAGTAAAAGCACTGAATATCAATCTGGTGTTGGCAAGGGCTAGTCTTAGGAAGCGGTTAAATTTTGATTTGTCTAAACCTGTAATTGTAATGTTATCGTCGGGAAGGACGATAACAGTACATCAGTACAAATATCAATGGTTTCATAGAGAGAGACATTATTAAAACTGAATGAACATCATAACTCACCATATAAAGTCTATTCGCAGTCTTTGAAATGGGTGACAGAATTAACAAATTTATGCGATACTGAGATTTTGTTTGTACTGTAGTGAAAGGTTGAATAAGTTCCACCAAATATCTAGCAAAATTAACAACTATGTTCCATAAAAGAAGCCAATGTCATCTATCTATCTATCTATCTATCTATCTATCTGTCTGGCTATCTAGCTATCTGTCTATCTATATATATATATTTCAGTAATTCGTGTATCCCCTTTTGCCTTTATAACAGTAATAATGCTATCAGTGTATTTCTTCACCAGTGAGGGTGGAATATTCATCTAAATATTCTGAAGGTCTTTTCACACTGTTTAATATTAGATGGCTTCAGTTTATCTTTCTACGCTTCTACATAATAACATACAGCCTCAGTTGGATTCATTTGTGATGACCATTCCATAATTTTTAGTTCTTTAGTCTTTTCCTTCCCCTTCAAATATGTTTTTACAATCCGTGCCGTGTGTTTGGGGTTGTTATTTTGTCGGAAGATGAAACCTTGTTCAATCAAACGATTTCCATCTGGCACAGCATTCATTTGAAGAATTTGCTTGTACTTCTCTTTAGTTAGAGTACCATCGACCTTCACAAGGTAACTCCAGCTGAACTAATGAACCTCTAAACATTGATAGATCCATACCATGCTTTACTCTTGGTTATAAGTGCACATTATTATATCTCTCACCCTGTCGCCGTCGTATGTACTGTCTTCTTTTAGATCCACGTTTTAAAATTTTGACTCATCTGTCCACCGAACCTTCGCCCAATCAGTGGCGTCCAACATACTTGTACATATTTTACCCTCTTAGACTTGTTTCCTGGTCTCAAGTACAGTTTTCTGGCAGTAACGTTTCCATTCAAACTTGCTTTCTGCAATCGACGTCGTATTGTTACGGCCGAAACGTTAGTGCCCTGTAATGAATGAAAGTCCCGCTGCAGACTCACTTAGGCATTTAACCTTCAAGTGCTGGTCTTGAGATTTTGTCGTTTTTCTTGGCCTTTCTTTTCGTTGTCTGTCTTTAGTTGCCCATGTTTCAAGATCTAGTGTTTCATAGTGTCCCACAACCCTTTTGCAGAAATGTCCATTTTATAGCAATTTCTCTAATAGTGTATTTGTTTTCTCGTAAAAGTCACGATCTTTATGCGAATATCTTTTGGTATCTGTCGTACTGTAGTCACTGCATGTAAAAAAATCAGTTGAATCTACCAGTAAGAGTTCAAGATACGCATTATTTCGATACATGATGTAGAAAACTAGGAATTAAAACACATTACAAAGAGCTACCATAATTTTTTTATGCAGGAAGGAGGGCCAACTATTCTACTATTGTACTGTAGTTAAGCAAATAATGAAAGAACCGGTAGCCTGAAGTCGATTTTCAATGAAAAGAACAAAAGATAACGTACCTGAGTCATGCAGCTGTAAGAATGCTTTTAGATAGTTAACTGTTTATACTGCGCATGCGCAACGTGGAGAAGTAAAATTATGCTATTTAGGAACATTTGTTGCCAAATTTCAGATTTAACTTAGAATACGAAGTATTGTTTGGTCAATTTTAGTGGCGTTTCATATACAGTATATATATATATATATGCACTAGAATCACAAAATAACACGTGACCTTATTAATAAGCAAACAACCACAAGGAAAAGGAAACACAAAGTCCGAGCGCTTTCGTGATATATTCACATTGATAATGTGAATATATCACGAAAGCGCTCGGACTTTGTGTTTCCTTTTCCTTGTGGTTGTTTGCTTATATATATATATATATATATATATATATATATATATATATATAGAGAGAGAGAGAGAGAGAGAGAGAGAGAGAGAGAGAGAGAGAGAGAGAGAGAGAGATAAAAACTGTAACTTGCTAAACCTCATTATTTATAGTTTGCCCTCGCATACGATATTCATCTTAAGAAAATGAAGGGAAAAATGTAAAAAAAAACAACAACAACATTTCTTTCGTTTTATATGCAAAGGGAAGATTTATTTCTGAAAATAATCCAAATATAAACATATCTCTATTAGGATCTTGGATAAAAGTAACGACTTTCCTATACAGCAAATATGTTTCTTTAGAAGAAGTTTTCAAACTCGTATATAATGAAGCGAAAATTTTGTATCTAGAACGTTCGTTATATAGCCCTCCAACCTTCGTGCACAATTATCCAAAGGTTATAGAAATTGATCATTATACTTCCACCTTTAATACGATGATACTGTTATGCGCCATTACGAAACTTTTGCAATGTAATGCATATTCCATGTAATGAGAATTCTAATGCAGATTGTTGTCTTTATATCAAAAAATACCATTATCGATGAACAGGAAAAGCAATATTTAACATAAAAATGTAGAGAAAAGTTTCCCAAAGAGAAATTTTCAGCGTTTTATAGTGACATATAAATATGACTTACGGGCATTTAACAAGATTCAATCGAATTTGGAGAGTGTGTCTTATCGTTAACAGAAGGAGGATAAATCGTCCAGACTTGCATTTGCAGCGCTCATAGAAGAAGCAGCTGTTACCTTTACCACTCTCTCTCTCTCTCTCTCTTTATATATATATATATATATATATATATATATATATATATATATATATATATATATATATATATATATATATATATATATATAAAAAATAATATATGTTATAGGGAATCTATGGAACTAGGGATTTCATGAAATCTCAAAAATGTTCAGGGATTTCATGTGAGGTTAAGTCGTGATATTTTCGTTAGTTCAAATATCACGACTTAACCTAACAATTCGTCAAGGGCGTATATTTGACCTAACCGGGCATTCAATTAACCTAACCGGGCATTCAATTAACCGGGGATTTAATAATTTTCCAGTAGGTTTAACGAAAATATCACGACTTAGCGTTACATAAAATCTCTGAACATTTTAGGAATTTCATGAAATTCCTAGTTACACAGATTCCCTGTAACATATATATATATGCGTACTAGTCTGAAAAATCCGTCCTGCAGAAAGGCAAGTCTTCTTTGTGTGCATAATAATAAACACGAAAAAGAATAGGACAAGAATAACAACAAAACATTTGGCGTTAAAAATTCAAAGTTAAAAATTAAAAATATTTAGCGAAAGCTTTTAACATGTACGCTGAGACTAGTGTACATGTTAAAATCTGCCGCTGTATATATATATATATATATATATATATATATATAGTGATGTATGTCACATCCGAATCCGCATCCGCACCTGCGGGATGCGGATGTTGCGGATGTGTACTATTTACTAAATTGCTATTTTTTAAGCACAATTTGTCCCTCATTCAGTTCAACTACTGAAACTTGTGCAACCTTCATTTATCTTTAATAAGTAAGTGGCAATGTCTGTTGTGTATTTGTATAATTAATTGTTCATGCTATAATACATAACAATGTCATAAGCACACTACTTTTCAAAGGGTGGTGGTCGGGGAAAGTGGTTGGTGGGATGCAAGACGAGTTGGTTATCGCATCCTGGTAACACACAGTTGTGTGGCGAAAACTCGTCCAAAAAAAGAGTGTATATAAAAAAATTATAATTACAAAATAATATTATCTAATATCTAATATTATCGAATATCTAATATTTATAACTAACCAAAAATCGAACGTCAATTAATAAATTAAGTATGAATTTAAACTATCATGTTATCAAGCTGACAAATTTATGTATGAACATCCGCATCTGCATCCGCATCGGCGGATGTCTCAAATCTGACATCCGATACATCACTATATATATATATATATATATATATATATATATATATATATATATATATATTATATATATATATATATATATGTATGTATGGGAATGAATAGTTCCCTGAGGTTTTTTATGATACACACAGACCGTGCATGGAACAAGGAACTCCTCTAGGATAATTAAATCCACTGTAGTCCGAATAAGTAATGGTAAATGACAAATACTATAGTTTTTCTTTTTCATGATGCTAGCCCGACGCGGGCAACGGGTCACTCGGAAAAGGTCCCAAAAATATAGCTTCCCTCACCAGCTATCTGCTTTGCAGATAGCTGGTGAGGGAAGCTATATTTTTGGGACCTTTTTCCGAGTGACCCGTTGCCCGCGTCGGGCTAGCATCATGAAAAAGAAAAACTATAGTATTTGTCATTTACCATTACTTATTCGGACTACAGGGTGGGCCGTAAGTTTCCATACATAGGAAAAATAAACATTTTTTTATGGACAACCATTTTTATTTATATAATATGCTCTACATGGTTGCCATTGTTTTGAAAACACATTTCAATACGTGTTCCCCACTGTTGATGAACACGCATTAGCACAGTTGACGTTATGCTTGTAATGGCGTTGGTGATACGTTCCTTTAGATGATTTATGTCTCGTATCTTTTCCTGATACACCATGGCCTTCAAGTGCCCCCAAAGATAGAAATCAAGGGGGGTGAGATCTGGGGATCTGGGAGGCCACTCCACAGGACCACGCCGACCAATCGAAGCATCCGGAAACTGCTGATCCAAATACCGACGCACGTGAAGACCATAATGAGGTGGAGCTCCATCTTGCTGGAAGTAAACTGGGAAGTTACCTTCCTCGTTTAGCAGGGATGGGAAAATCTCTTCTTGCAACATGTTAAGATACCTTTCGGCATTAAGATTTCCACTGACAAAAATTGGTCCAATAATTCTGTCACCCCATATCCCGGCCTACACCATCACTTTACCGGCACCTTGCATCTTCGTCGAACTCAGCCAGTTAGGGTTAGCATTACTCCAATAACGTATGTTTTGCCGATTAACCTCTCCATTGACGTAAAAATTTGCTTCATCAGTAAACAAGATCTTACGTCAAACGCATATTCTTAGGGTATCTGAAACATAAAAACAAACGTTTAATTTTTCCTATGTATGGAAACTTACGGCCCACCCTGTATAGTGGATTTAATTATCCTAGAGGAGTTCCTTGTTCCATGCACGGTCTGTGTGTATCATATATATATATATATATATATATATATATATATGGACCTTTTCCGTTCTATGGGCACCATTGAAATGAGAGAAATTAATATTTTTTAAACTTATATATGTCGAAACCTGCGGTAAAATTATTGAATGCCCGGTTAGGTCAAGTGTACGCCCTTGACGATTGGTTAGGTTAAGTTGTGATATTTTCGTTAAAACTAACAAAAATATCACGACTTAACCTAACCATTCGTCAAGGGCGTACAATTAACCTAACAAGGCATTCAATTAATCTACTCGGGCATTCAATTGACTGTTGACCTAACCGGGCATATATACAGGGTGTCCCAAAAAAACTATATACTCTTTATAGCATCGTATATTTTATAACTTAAAAAACCAAACAATATATTGTTATAGCAATTGCCAATGAAAGGTGAATTAGTAATCTAAGTGATCAAAATGTTATAGCGAGTTGTTTGCATATAAAATTTAATTAACTACGCCAAGTGCTCAAAATGTGCATTCATGCCGCCGGAGAACATTTTGAGCACTTGGCGTAGTTAATTAAGTTTAATATGCAAACAACTCGCTATAACATTTTGATCACTTAGATTACTAATTTACCTTTCATTGGCAATTGCTATAACAATATATTGTTTGGTTTTTTTTAAATTATAAAATATATGATGCTATAAAGAGTATATAGTTTTTTTTGGGACACCCTGTATATATATAGCCTACGTCTTTGTGCGAACTAAGAATAAGATGGCCTTTAGCCTACGTTCAATTTTCAACGCAAATTAATTATCGTCAAATTTTTTAAGAAACGACAAATATTTTTTGTTTTTATTTATGTTCATTAAAGATGTTAAATTAAATAAATTAAATTTCTCCTATTCAAAATGTAATGATTATTAATAAAAAGTTTAAATAAGTTTAAAAAATATTAATTTCTCTCATTTCAATGGTGCCCACAGAACGGAAAAGGTCCATATATATATATATATATATATATATATTTGAGGGTGGTAGTATAAGACAGATAAAAGATGGAGTTATATTCCGTTACGTTTCGGCACAAAGCCTTGCTCACACAGAATGATAACACGAGTTTTTAAACACACAATACTTAACTGCAGACAATCTTTTCCAAACCTATTGGACGAACATTCATGGCTTCGCCTGATTGGCTGGTTACTGTTGATGCTCCTTGGTCCTGCCCATTTCTGCTAACTTCACCATAATTTTTCCGTTAATTTGGCTAGATCTGCTCCAAAGCAACTACGAACTAAAGACAGACCATTTAGTGAGAATATATAAAGTCAGGAATAACCTAAAATTTCTGAGGAAACTAAATTTGTTCAAAATCTGAAAACAAAAATGTGTTTAGCCAAATTAACGGAAAAATTATGGTGAAGTTAGCAGAAAGAGGGAGGACCAAGGAGCATCAACAGTAACCAGCCAGTCAGGTGAAGCCATGAATGTTCGTCTAGTAGGTTTGGAAAAGATTGTCTGCATTTAAGTATTGTGTGTTTAACTCATGTTACCATTCTGTGTTAGCAAAGCTTTGTGCCGAAACGTCACGGAATATAACTCTATCTCTTATCCATGACTTCTTCTACCACCCTCAAACCGCTCATTTGTCTATATGGATAACACACACACACACACACACACACACACACATATATATATATATATATATATGTGTGTGTGTGTGTGTGTGTGTGTGTTTGTGTGTGTGTATTTTTTATTTTTTTCTATAGCTACCGCTATATATTTTTGTTTTTTTTTACTTTGAATTTTCAACGCCAAATGTTTTTTGTGTTATTCTTGTCCTATTCCATTTAAGGTTTATTATACACCCACAAAAAAAAAAAATTCAGATTAGTCCATGATTTTTGTTTTAAACAAATTTTGCAAAAAATTTGCGCTCATCCTACCTTTTCAACAGAAGTTTTTAAACCAGTGAGAACTTAACATTACAGTACTTCAACCTCACGAACCACTTACATTTTTTAGTGTAGCTTCACAAATTTGGTCTAACTGGCTTTGGATGTGAAGCTCAAAATTTTTATAGGTGTGGTATTTTTGTAAATTTATAGACTGATTTGCTTTTCCTCGATTTCGCAAAAGGGTTTAAAATTTTGTGCAATAGTGGTCTACACAAAATTATCTACAGGGTGATCCGTTTGGGTATGGATAAAATAAAATTGATGTGAAATGGAAACAGTAACATTGTATAGTTTAATATTTGGCAAACAATGATGGTGGATTGTGGCAAACCTAATTAGTCTTTAACATGGGCCCCCCCCCCATTTCCGGACACGACAGAGATCATAACGAGAGGCTAATTCTTACGACCACCTGCATGTGGGTTAGTGATAGACCTTGTTTCTTCAAATGTGCAGCACCACTGCACTATGGAGTCGTATTTAGGAGCTTTTCGAACACCATACACACGGCGAAACTCACGCTGTACCGCTGTCACACTCTCAAACTTAACAAACCAAATGACACACTTCGCACGTTGTTGTGCATTCGCCACCATCTTCGAAACTGGCATATGTCTCATAAGTCCGACAGCAAATGGCGCTCGTACGTCTGGCAGCGAATGGCATAGCCTATTACAAACTCCCACATTTTACGATCACACGTGCAACAGATGAGCGCTGTATAGGGTGGCCATTTAAAAAGGAGGACACTGCGTATGTGGCCGTACATATATTATATATATATATATGTTAACGTATGGCCACATACGCAGTGTCCTCCTTTTTTGAAATTTGGAAATGGCCACCCTAAGGACAGAGTGCTCAAAAGGCGGACTGTCCGCCTAAAGCCGGACGTCTGGCCACCCTAGCGCTGTATCACTTCTCGGTAGATTCTCACAGGGTTTTTATTTTATCCATACCCAAATGGATCACCCTGTATTATATTTTACCACAAATAACACTAATTGTAAAATAGTTCCTTTTCGCGGAGCTTAAAACTCTCGACAAATAAGCTCCGCCCAGCATCACGTGGACAAACGCCTTACTCAACTGAACAACATTTTAGTCACATGAACTTTGCTCTAAATTTGTTTATATTGAAGGAACTTGTTCGCTGTTTACGTCAAATTATTCGCAAAGACGTCCTCTGTCTTTCGGCGTTAAGTTACAGCCTTCAGAAGAGCCGTCCGCAAAGTGCTAGTGGGGTTAAAAGAAGATTTGCCCACGCACTGCAGTTAGTGGACGATATGTTGGAAAAGAGGAAGGTGAAGGGTTATTTGATTTTCTTTCAAAGTCATCAAATCATCGAAACGTGTATTTAACAACTTCCGAAGCTTTTTCCAGAGACCTTTTATCAATGAAAAGACTTCACTGTCTTGTCCGTGACGGTATGCGAGAAAGAAGCCAATATATCATAAATCCGTTCTATATAGTTTATTTCCCAGGCTCTTTCTTTCCTCTTTCCAATTGCAACTGCCATGCACGAACTGATTGCATGATCACTTGCGTTTCCTATTTTTCAAAATCATGCAAGGAGGGAAAACACTGAGTTTTCACTGGAAGTTTTCACTGAAAAACTTTGAATAATTTCAACCCCGAAATGCAGAAATGTAGAATCTGACTAAGACGAAATTCCAAAGAGCTCAACTTCTCTGAAATACTCAATAAAATATTGTGTGACATGTTTGGGTCAAAATATTATAAATATTTTAAAGTTTTCTACCTATGCCACAACTTTTTTGTGAAGGAGAGGGGGGCGTTGGGGGCTGCTTACAGGACCTTTGTATTTTATTTACAGAAAGAACTTTCCGCAATTTATTTAAAGTATAAAGAGCATTCTAAAAAAGGATATAAATAATATTCGGATGGTGAAACAATAAGCAAAAATCATACCTTTGAGAATCAATCAGAAAGTGGCTCAGTTATATATATATGAATAAATAAATGAAGGAAAGAATGGTTCAAATTCATCCTCACTTCACTCCCTTATTAGAAAGGATTAAAGGAGTCTCTTCTGGTAAGAGATAAAAATGCAAACTCATTTTATTCCATAATTGGACTTTACACTCCCAAAATCCCAAATTAGTAGTTAGGCACTGTTTTAATTGCTTCTTATATACACAATATATATATATATATATATATATATATATATATATATATATATATAGAGAGAGAGAGAGAGAGAGAGAGAGAGAGAGAGATCATGATGTGAAGAACAAGATTGAAAAAGAGAGAAGATATAATTTTAAAAGTTACCCCTAAAACGTGTTCAAATTAACACCAATTACATAATTTTTTACATTGCTGAGAAAAATCCTTTGTAAGAGCGTTTGGTCACGGAAAGTTTGTCCTTATGATGACCTTCATCAAATGTTGAGGATAGGAAGTGAGAACATAAGAGCATCCCAATTTCCCTTGTTTACCTTAACCCAGAGTTTCCTAGACTTTTTTATTCAACGTCCTCTTCAAAATTGAAATCAGTCCTTCGCGCCCCCCTTATTTCAACCGCAAATGGTATTCATGCAGTTTAATTTATTTGTACCCTAATCATTGTTGGGTAGCATTAAGAATGAATGCTTCATTTGTTAATCCTTTCAAAACCGTCTCGGTGGAAATAATAATATAAATTGTATTACATTACAATGCGACGTTTCTATAAATGTTTCTACATATTTATTTAGGTGTCGTTTAGTTTTCGCAAAAGTAACGTTTTCACTTCAGTAACTTTTATCCAAAATACTTAGTTTTGAATAACAATAAAACCTATACTTTTTGGTTTAATGAAACATATACAGTCGTATAATGTATTTTAGTAAATGATATGTTTTTATAGTGATAATGAATGTAATCACTGAAAGTTTTCAGATTTTTACTTTTTTATTTTTCTTTGCTAACCTCCTCATGCTCTCCCTCAGTAAAGTATTTAGTTTCCCATAAGTGGCGCGCCTTAAAGTTTTGAAAAGGTTGTGTTTACCTTTTCTGCTTGAATTATGAAATTTCTATTAAAATTTATTTTCCTGTTCAAGCCAAAATAACCTCTAATATTCAGATCGTAAGGCTCAAAATTTAGATCGTAAGGCTCAAAATCGATTGTCAAGCTCATGTTGCCATAAGACAACGGTCGGCATTAAAGGATTAACTAGGGATATACCGGATACAGGATATCCTGAATACCATAATATCGAATATCCGACAGGATAGTGCTTTTTAGTGATAAAATATACGCATTTGTTGCTCAGCTGTTCCTTATTCGTTACTCAAAGTACACGTTGGTCATTAATCATTTTTCATCATTTGATCTCTCCTTCCGAAGATTTTCCATGAAAAAATTAGATCTCATATTTAATTTCCCGGCGGACCCAACGTTTCTTCGACCTGCCTGAGCATTCCTTACAAACCATAATCTGAAAACCACTACGTTATACAACGTGTCTTATATTTTGAGTCTTAATAAAATTTGCTTCCAGTCAGATCCTATTTGGTTCAAGGATACAAGCCAAAATTCAATCATCTCGTCCGTAATGCGTTTGACGAAGTGGGATTTCGTATCTTCAAATTTATTCTATGATTTCCACTTCCAATTTTCTTATATCTCTAGATGGGCGTTTGAAAAGTGCCCTCAGGAGAAGAAGCGCCTGACCCGCTACTCTACCTTTCCACGATATTTGTCACTTGAATCGTTCTTTCTTTAAATGTTTAGTTGGTGTCTCGTTGTTTCGCTTGAAAAATTCCCACAATTTTCCAACAATTTTTTCATGGTCCGCAAAACGCTCTGTTGACTTCGTGACTTCGTGCCTTATTTAATATCTTTCGTAATATGAAAACTGCATCACTTTTTCTTCCTAATTTGATGAACATTTTTTAATTCACGTTTCGAGGACTCAAATAACGCGTCTACATACAGTTAAGAACGGGAAACGTTCAACGTACACTTTTGTGCGATGCGGTAAAATATTATTTTTATTAACTACTTTGAAAAGAAATGTCAATACGCTAAACATAGAATAATAATTCTACTGTTAATAAAAAGATATGTATATATAAAAAGAATATTATAAAAGAGTATAAGAAATTTAATTCAGTATGTTACATAAATAGCACCTTTAGTTAACACCACAAAATAATACTTCATGAGCCCCATTATTATTATTATTATTGTTGTTATTATTATTATTATTACCATTATTATATTATTATTATTATTATTAACTTTTTTATGAAAAGTACAGTCAATTTTTCTTATTGTTTGGGCAAAACCATTAAAATTTTCCGCTTCTCTTAAGTTTGCAAAGAGAAAAACTAATTGCGTAAAACGTTATTATTAAATAAAGAATCTGAAATTATAAATGGACGAAGCGGCAAATGTGACCCGTCAAAATCGCCGTTTTGATTTCACAAATGATGAATTCATCTTTTGTGTTTTCTCAAAAGCTTTTCGGCAACATGGAATCAATTACAGCTATCTCTCATTCAGACCAGTATTTAGATTCAGCTCACATTAAAAAATTATCCATGTGTGTGTGTGTATATATATATATATATAAGACTTATATATATATATATATATATATATATATATATATATATATATATATATATATATATATATATATATATATATAAGATATATATATATTATATATATATATATATATATATATATATATATATATATATTATATATATATATATATATATATATATATATATAAGACTTATATATATATATATATATATATAAAGACTGTGAGAGAGAGAGCTGAAATTACGTTTCTTTTCAGGGAGTGTTTCATTTCATTTACCAATGAAACAATTCCTAACAAATGACTAAAAATATATATATATACAAAGAGAGAGAGAGAGAGAGATGAGAGTCAACAAGCTGACCTCCGTGAGATCGCACGAAACGTCTGAAAGGTTGAAAGGTGTGTATATATATATATATACATACATATATATATATATATATATATATATATATATATATATATATATATATATATATATATATATATATATATATATATATATAATCAGATCTTCAAATTAACTGATTGAAAAAACTAATGAGAAATATACTCGTATATCGTTTAACTGGCTCACATATATACTGTGTGTATATATATATATATACACATATATATATATACAGTATATATGTGAGCCAGTTAAACGATATACGAGTATATTTCTCATAAGTTTTTTCAATCAGTTAATTTTGAAGATCTGATTATTGTACGTCTGGCTGTTTGGATAATTGCACCACTGCATGACAATTTAATCATTTTTCATGCCAAGACTCGCTTTGTAATTTTTTTATCTTAGTTACGGTTGAACAGAAATCAGTAAAGGAAATGAAAGGCATTAGATTTATGCTTTATCAAAAGTTTATTTATTTATTGTTAATTAAAATGAATAATAAATGGGTATTATTAAACTCAGTTACATTCATATTTGTTTGAATTGCTGTCAAACAAAACAAATAGCTGAACAGCGAAATGGCAAGTACTAATGGTGTAAGAACGAGAAACCAGACGGAGATCTGGTTGCTAGAACATACAGCAGAGACTATCAGTGGAAAAGAACTTATATCCCGTCAGCAAGTCCTTCTTTGTTTTTCCACTACCATTATAACCTCGAGTAAATCATCAAGAAAGACCATGCCCTTTTGAGCTACAGTTCGTGTTTTCTATAGGCAAGAGTATCACGCAATCGCAATATTGGAAAATGTCTTCAAATCGTGGCAATTCTTCGAGAAGGGCAGGACGCAACGATCAACGTCTCAAGTTCAAAAGCAACAAGAATTCATCGAATCATTTGATGACCTGTTTGACATTGCTCACGTATATGCAATGTCGATGATCAAAATCGCTGAGGATGAAGCGTTTTTGTTGGCTCAGAGGATGGAAGGATGCCGTGGCTATATAGGTTTCGAGGACAGAAATCAGACCGCCAAAGAATTACAGACGACAAAACGTTACAAAACAAACTTAAAAACGAAGAAAAGAGGGAGGTCATGTAGAGGGAGGAATTTAAAAATGTGGATCATATCTCCTTCACCAGTACTGAAGAGATACGGGATAAAGAATTAGAGGGGGCTGTTGGATTATCACTATCTCGGAAAAGGACCAAAAAAAACCTGTTCAGATCGTCACGCCAACACTAAGATCACAGAAATGCTGCATGTGTGCTCGCTGTCACGGCAAGTTGCCTTAGGTACAAAGTTGATGAACTCGCTATTAGTCGAGGTACAAAGTCTCACTGGTAAGGATATGGTGGAGCGACTCCCCATTCTTGTTACTGCTCCATCGGTCGCAAAACTGCTCGGAGTACCCAAACTCTCGCCAGGGACTGGAAAGATACGAGTGGAACATCAAGGACAAAGTTGTAGCCACGAGTTTTGAAAACAACTTACGGCAACACCGGTCATCGTATCGGTGCCTGCATACTTCAAGAGCAAAAACTTTGGCAAAGATCTGCTCTATCTTGCGTGTCGGCATCATGTGTTTGAGAGCGCAGTAGAGAAGATGTTTTGATGTTGCTTTGGACCTTCGAGTGGTCCTGATATTCAGCTCTTGAAGAGGTTCAATAGCAGTGGGACTGTATTTTCAAGTCACAATATAAAGCATTTTCTGACGAGCAGGGAGCTTCGAACATGCTCTATAGCTCGAAGGAAATCCTGGAGATTGTTCTGGAGTACTTAACCAAATCCCAGCTAAGGGATGACTAAAGAGAGCTTCTTCAGCTCACGATAATTATCCTTGGACACATAGACCATACAGGTGTGCACTTTATGGCACCTGGTTTCCTTTCATGGAGCTAGATGGATGGCCAAAAACATTTATACAATAAAAATCTGGTTGTTTCTTTCCCATTTCAAGTTGACTAAACAAGAAGTCACATCACTGAGAGATTTTAGCATATTTACCGCCTTTGAGTGAGAGCATGGTTGACTGCTCCTTTTCCCGTCTCCGTTCCCCTTTATAATCTGACATTTCTCAAGGATCTGACTAGGTATAATGTTATCAGTCCTTCCATTGCCAGGACTGCGTCAACTGCATTTGCGTGGAATCTCTGGTACGTACTTGAGAGAGGAATTGGTTGCACTGACATTTTTTTATTCGAAAATCAATTTGATTGAAGAGAAAGACATAGTGTCAGCGTTAAAGAATTAGGAACTACGTTCGGGGATTTTCTGTCATCAACGATTTCACGGAAAGGGGAGTAGCTCTCATACAGGATTACAACAGCTTTTTGTCTAATAATGAAGAACAGAAGCAGTTCTTGCTTCAGGTAATTGAATACTAACGACGTCAGTTGCCCGATTCGAAGACGACAACTTTGATCTAGGCTCCTAAAACCAGGCAACAATGAATAATTGGTTCCAAATTTAGGGGCTAATACTCATTGTAAAGCGCGAGGAATTTACAATACCATGATGCATTATAAAAGCAATATAAAAAAACGACCTGTGTAATCCCTAAATATTATTTGATCGGGCAGAGATTTTGCAGAGTTGATTTTAATAAAGTGTCATCAAATGACAAGGTGAGATCCTGAATTTTCTAAACATTTTCCTCATCACCATCCTAATACTTAAATTGTTTCCTATATATATATATATATATATATATATATATATATGGCGATTTTTTAAATATGTGTCACTTTAAAAGGTTTGTATTTTTTTATGAACTGAAATAGAAACATGAACTTATTAATGTATCTTCTCTACATAGAGGAAATTAGTGCCCCAGTGCAAAACATACTCTATGTGATGTCATCTCAGTTCATTAACTCTTTGTACATGAACAACAAAATTTTGAGGTACTCTGGATGGAGTGTCTGTTGAAATCTGAGAAATTTCTTGTTTACTTGATGCTTTCAATTCTTCTCTTGTGTGTGGATTTTGTTTAAACACACTATCTTTTAAATAACCTCACAGATAAAAGTCACAGGGGTTTAGATCCAGTAACGTTGGTAGCCATGACATTCCTTTATCATAAACCGTAGAAAATCTGTTGGACAGGACTCTTCCGTTGAAAGTATCGTGAGCTCAGAGGATATGACACAGAGCATGCTCTGAGGTAAGGGACTAATTATCCCCATGTGTCGAAAAGGTACAGCAAAAATTTCAGCTAATACAAAAATATACCAACCTTTTAGAGTGTCAGATGTTTAAAAATTCACCAACAGGTGTGTGTGTGTGTGTATATATATATATATTAGGGTGTTTCATAAATGAGAACCACATTATATTTTTAATCCACATAGATGCCAGTGTTCATTTTACATATGTATCACTCTTGGCCAAAGATGAGACTCCTCCGACAACAATAAGGGGTCCCGAGAAATCACGCCTTACGTCAGATAGCACAGACTCATCACTTCTTCATCATTTCCCCCTTTTGCTTCTTCGGAAAATCCTTCCTGTTCTTGAAAACTGCTTTCAGCAGGTACTGTTTGTCTTCTTCCTTCGTTGTTGGGGCAGTATTGAATTTCTCGATGAGAGCGATCCCCCGTTCAGCCGAGTCGTTCACCACAGCCAGGACGCGGACCCTAGCTAGGCCTGCTTGGTAGTGTGGGTCCTCGAGGTAACGAAATCCGAAATCTTCTTTCCTTTGAAGGAGCCGAGGACGGTCTTCCCCTCCAGACGCTTCAACGCTTTCCTCGATGCCGGCTTGGCGAGGTTCTCTCGCATCCTTTGTTTCTCTTCCTGAGGAACCCCTTGATCGAAGAATGCCAAGCCGACCAGCGTCTCGGAGAAGTACCAGAGGTGTCGTTTCATGGCTGTTTGCGCTTGCTTGGCGACGTCGATGATCACGGCATCTTCCTGCAGTATTTCCAGGTCCAGCAAGAACTCCAGATCCACACGTGGGGCCTGCTCTGCTCTCGTCGCACGACTCCAAGCCTTTGCGTAGGCCAGGGCGACGAACAGGCAGATTTCTGTGACTCCTTTCAGCTCCCGCCCGGTCATCCTGAACTGGTCCTGAAGGAGGTACAGCTTCAATCCGTAAATGGTTTTCGCCATCCACCGCGCATGGTGGTATGCTCCTGGCTTCCGCAATGGCACATTGGCGACAGTCTCTTCCCCGAGAAAGAGGATAACCAGTTGAAGAAGTTCTTGGTAGTCATCCCGCGGCTGACCAGAAGCCAGAGCTTCCCTCACGACAAGGACAGTTCGGTCCTTGAGACCCTGAAGATGTCCAGCGATGCTGCAGCTATCTGAATCAATAGCAGTGGTGATAAGAGATCGGTCGATGAAACCCCACTGCTCTTGGAATCTTTTGAAGATCCCAGTCTCGGGCCCAGAGGTGGGGCCCATCGAAGACCGGAAGACTTGGGCCAGGACGATTTCGTACATATGGTGCCTGCATGCTAGGTAAAGAAGTTGCTTCCCGAGACGCTCCTCAATCTTGACGCAGGCTCCCACGTGAATCCCGGTGTTCGATGCCGTTGTGTCGAATGATAACCCCTTGATTCGTTCGGACAGGTCGTGTTCTCGCACAAGATCAATGCAGACGCGTGCCGTCTCCGCTCCCGTGCCAGCTGGAACTTTCGGAACTCCAAGCAGCTTCTCCTGGCCGTTCCCGGTGACCAGCACAGCAATCCGGTCCACAGATCCGTCACCTGTGATTTCAGGCAGCATTTTCCCGTCCCAGTGCAACACCAAGGGCTCCTCAGGACAGAATTCTCCCTCTTGATACGCCTCTGCTGCTTGCTTCCGAAGCGACTGGCGAGCACGATACAGTGTGGAAGAGGAGATGGATACCTCGTTCAAATCGTGCCCCAGGGATTGCGCGACGACGGCGTAGGACATCGCTGCATCACGATAAGAAATGTTCATCCGGTCGTACGCGACAGCCACATCCTGAGTGATGAGGTTCCTCGACCGCTTCCTCGGAGAAAGGCATGAAACAGACGTGGAGGCTGCCAAGGAGGGATCATCTTCCGCAGATGGCGACGCCGAGGACGAGGAGCTGTCTTCAAGAGTAGCAGCTTCTGTAACCGTCTTGGCCCGCTCGAATTCCCGGTGTCGTCTCTCCTCCTGCTGTTCCTTTCGACGCCTTTTCCTACTCTCCATTTGGGCCAGCTTCATGTCTGCCGATCCCATAATGCTCTCTGTTGGGTCCTCCTGCTGACTCTTGTAGAAGAGCTTGTCTTCCTCGTTCGTCATCATAGAAAGGGCATTGGAATGACCAATATTGAGGATTTCGTTCTTGAGTTCCGCCTTGAACATGACCTCCGCAACATGACAGCTCTCCTCGGATCTGTTCCTGCTTTTCACCAACTTGTCGTAACGCTAGAGCAGAGCTTCCATTTTCCGAAGGGCGCTGTCCCGCCTCATAGTAGGGATCCTTGCTCTTTTCCAGAACACCATCACAGCATCCAAACAGAGGTTCAGACATTTTTTCCGTCCTAGGTTTTCCTGTTTTTGATGGAAGAAGCACTTTTGCAAGACTTGCAACTTCGTCGGCAGGCGGCTACCCAGGATCTCCTTATTCGGGTGTCCGATGAGCCAAACCTCTTTCTTGCTTCGAGTTGCCATGTTTATCTGCAATGAGGAAATATACGAATTAGAAAAGAGTACAAATACGCAACGGTAGACACAACGAGGACAAAACTCGACAACTGACACGAAGGACAGAGAGCAGTGCACCCTTCCGTCAGGAGCAAGGCAGTCGAGTAACACTAGAACAGCTGAAATTAGAAATACCTAAGCAATCTGAAGCGTCAAATCTTGGGACCCCTAAATGTGTTCTGATCTGGTTGAAACCTGTTATAATGTTATAATGTTATAATGTTTCAGACCAACAAAGACCCTAGGCCTACAATTTTACGTGGGTTCCGAACCACAGGAACATAAGAAATTTATGTAACAACTTCCTGTACACTGTGTACATTGGCAACGACTAATTTAGCAAAACTAATTAATTATCGATTTAAAACTAAAGATAGAATCTCTGGATCCAGAGGATCACGTCATAATAGACTACTATCCACAAATATGTTACACTCTATATCTATTTATAACCGACAAGCAAATATATCAGATCCAGAGAATCCAGTCAATTTCATTACGGTATCCATCAATACTAGTACCTTGTCACGAAAAATAAGTCACGGTCCATATCGATTGTGGACCAAGTCAAAATTTACAACCATATACATTACAATATATACACTTAGGAGGAAAAGTGTCGGTGTGGCTGTAAAGAGTAGTAATGTAGAAATGTGTGTGCACCATCTGGGTCTCCCATTTAAAGGTGTTTGTGGGGCAAGTGAAGATCATGAGTTTTTCAATACCTCACAGTACTATGGGGGGCACCGCTCGGCAGAGGAATCTCTTTAAATGGGGTGTGTAAGGACAGAGAGTATCCCCTAACCCAAGACGCTGCCTCCCTATATCCCACAACACTTGTGTTGAGCTATGGGATCTATCCCCACAAAGCCTTAATTTTACTACCTTAAACTATACCCAATCTATCAACATATGCGTCTAATCGATTTTTAAACATGTTTATAGACGTGCTACTAATTACTTCTACCGGCAAACTATTCCAGCTATTTACTATTCTATGCGTAAAAAGTTTTTGGCAACTGCTGTCTCGAACCTTCTACTTGTCAACTTACACCCGTTATTTCTAGTCCTATTATATTGAGAAATTTCGAAAAAGCTATCTCTATCTACGTTATCGAACCCATTCATAATTTTGAAAACCTGGATTAGATCACCCCTTAACCTCCTAGTCTCGAGTGTTGTCAATTTTAACTCCTTAAGCCTATCCTCGTACGACTTTGACCTAAGCGACGGAATCATCTTAGTTGCTCGTCTTTGAACTCTTTCGATTTTGTCTATATCTTTCGCATATGTGGATTCCAAAATTGGACCGCGTACTCCAAATGGGGTCTAACTAATGATTTATAAAGTGGAACTATAATATCGCGCGATTTGTACTCAAAATTTCGAGCTATAAAACCTAACACTTTGTTCGCCTTATTGACCGCTGCTGTACTTTGTTTCGCTACTTTTAAATCACTAGTGACTATAACTCCTAAATCTCTTTCCTGCTCTACGCTTGTTAAATCTTTCCCTGACATACTATACGCAAAATTACCGTTACGCGAACCTATATGCAAAATTTTGCACTTATCCACGTTAAATCTCATTTGCCATGTGACTGACCAATCAACGATTTTATTCAGATCTTCCTGAATTTTACCTCTATCTTCGTCATTAATCGCCCTACCACCCAGCTTCGTGTCATCCGCAAACTTTGAAACTGTACTGACTAGGCCGACATCTAAATCGTTAATATATATAAGAAAAAGCAAGGGACCCAATACAGAACCCTGAGGAACGCCACTCGCTACATTAGCCCAACACGACTCCGCTCCATCAACGACCACCCTCTGTTTCCTACCTCGCAACCACTCTTCTAGCCAATCAGACGAGTTTCCTCGGCAAAAGGAACAGGGGCATCAATGTGGATTGAACTTCCTTCCACTTTATCCATCAACCACACTGCCGTGAAACACCCTAATATATATATATATATATATATACACACACACAGCAATATGAAGTTTAACACTGAGAAATTATTTCAGCTGTTACGGTACGGAAAAAGAAAACACCTAAAATCCATGGAATATTATACTCCAAATGGACAGGAAGTTCAGAAAAAAATTCTAGAGCAAAAGATTTAGGGGTTGTAATGACCGATGATGCGAAATTTGAAACGCAAAATATGATAGTAGTAAACAGAGCAAAGAGAATAACTGGGCAGATACTGAGAACCTTTAAACGAAAGGATAGGAATATAATGATTCCTCTACTGAAAACACTGATCATACCCAAATTGGAATACTGCTCGGTCCTAACATACCCATATAAAAAAGAAAATATTAAACAGGTAGAAGGAATTCAGAGAATCTTCACAGCCAAGATCAAGGGGTGCAAAGAACTAAATTACTGGGAAAGGTTATGCGAACTAAACTTATATTCACTGGACAGGAGAAGAGAGAGAGATACACCATCATTTACACTTGGAAAATAATGGAGAAACTAGTCCCTAATCTTATTCTGAACCCTGTAACTCCCCAAACAACGGTGGAAAGTAGAAAAGGAAGACTGTGTCGTGTTTCCAAATTAAAGGCGAGACAGGGAACATCTTTAACCCTGAAAGAAAATAGTTTTGTTGTGAGAGGACCAACACTGTTTAATTAGCTACCCAAAGACCTAAGGAACACGAAAGGTGTTGCAGTGAACATCTTCAAAAGAAGATTAGACACCTGGCTCAGAATAATCCCCAATGAGCAGGGCGTACCTGGCTATGTGAGGTGAAGAGTACAAGAAACCAACTCACTACTTCACCAGGCCAACTCGAGAGGAGGGGCGACAAGCTTGACCTTCGTGAAATGAGGAAGTATCGCACGGAACCTTTGAAAGGTTGAAAGGTATATATCACGTTCACAGTGTTGTATACAGTTCACCTAGATGTTCGGCTTTCAAATATTTGCCACATAACAAGATCATAACAGAAAGTAAGGCATTAATTCAAAACAGCCTTCACAGCGCAGTGGTGCATAAATTACAAAAGAAAAAAGGTGTTTTTCCGTAACCATTTTAGAAGCACGCCCTTCAAAGCCAAATTACTACTTTTTATTTCTTTGAGATGATTTATTGCCATTATTTATTGTTTGTCTGACAACCTGACGAATTAGCGGAAATCACTGAATAGACAATGATTTGGAAGGAAAATTCTTCAAAAACAATAGGAAATCCATAACGACTACCGTATAATGAAATACTAGTCTCTTTTTCCGTAGAGTTTTAATCAAATTTTGTTTTTTCGGGGTTGAGGAGGGGCGTTACAGTGTGTATATCATTTTCAAAAACATTAATTTCATTACAGAATGTTCTTTGATCAAATAAAGGGAGAGATAAGAAATAAAAAAAAAAAATAATTTAAATAATTGAAGAAGATATTTATTTCAACTTATAAAAGTTACGTACGTGTTAATTAATTAACTTCACTGCGTCTTACGAGCTTCCCTTCTGAGGGAGTTTCAAGTTTGTGTGTCGTAGCGATTTTGTTAAGAATATAATGAAGAAAAGTTAAATTGTGCTTGAAGAGCTTCCTTCACTTAAATTATATTAACGTTCCTCCATTAAAGAAAGGTAATTTTATCTTTGCATCTTTAAATCTTTGCTTCTTTAGGTAGTTTTGAATGACGGTTCACAATCGACCAGCGGTCGGGGCCTGAGTTAGAACATTAACAAGTGGTACGGCAGCAGATTCACGAGTAGCAGCGTCGTAGACCGATAGATCTAAGATGCGGGAAGTGCGTTGATGAAAGTGCGGGGGTGGATGGGGTGTCCCCTTCCGCAAGGGGTTAACAACCGGAATAATTTATTAAAAATAAATTAACAACCGGTACGTACCGCCCACAACTCAAGTCCTGCCTGCGATCGACCACTCTGCAGCATCGCGCCCCATCTGCAGGATATATATATATATATATATATATATATATATATATATATTATATATATTATATATATATGTGTGTGTGTGTGTGTGTGTGTGTGTCAGAGCTGGGCACCGCAAACTCAAAATCACTCCCGCAATCGCAAATCCGCAAACTCAAACCTTACCTTCCGCAACCGCAAATCCGCAAACTGCTTGCCATTTTTGGTGCCGCAAACGCAAATCCGCAAACGCAAACCATATTTCCAATTTTTACAGTGCTGGGCACTTCCGCAAACACTTCCGCAAACCGCAAATTCCGCAATCGCAATTTTAACTATAAAAAGTATCCAAAACATTAAAGAGGTATAAAAAGTTTTTATATCTTTTTAATGTTTAATGTTTTAGCCTTGTTTTTATTAAAAACAAGGCTAAATAATTTATTACAATAAATCACTATTGTAGAAGAAATAAAAATACTACATATATTGATATAGTATATTGGCGGCCAGTGACAGCAGCGTCACAGCACTAGCGGCTTGGCCAGTGGCCACGTGGGAAATTTGCGGAAAGATTTGCGTTTGCGGTCTTAGTTCCGCAACGCAAATTCACTAATTTGCGATGACTTTGCCGCAAACGCAAATCCGCAAACGAAAAACATACTTCCGCAATTGCGGAATTTGCGGTTTGCGGAAGTGCCCAGCTCTGGTGTGTGTGTATGTGTGTGTGTGTGTGTGTACTATATATATATATATATACAGAGAGAGAGAGAGAGAGAGAGAGAGAGAGAGAGAGAGGGAAAAGTTACAAGATATTAAGTGAATGAATGTGTTTACTTGTATAAACCATATTTTCTGGAATTATATGTATCTTTATAAAGTAAAACTATACTTATTTTTTGTGTGTTCATTTTATACTTTCAGAAGATATGACATAACTAAACCAATTCATGCACTCATTATCTTGTAATGTGCTTCGTGAAGGGTTTCAACATGTAGTATCGATGTGATGAGAAGGTCTAAATTGCTAAAGTTCAGTCCATATTTCCTTTAGATTCAGTACAGATGTTGGAGGCACCTTGTTTCCCACAATTAATAATGAAGCTGCTCCCAGACGTGCTCAACAGGATTCATATCTAGGCTTCTTGGAGCCTGTAAGGAACAACTTGTAACCCCTTTTTTCTCTCTTCCACTGAGTAGTGTATTGCGAGGTGTGACACGGTGTACAATCTTTTTAGAAGCATGCATGTTGAACTGGAGTTTTCCTTGATGAAACAACGAAAGAAAATATGAATAGTTCTGAAGACGAAAACGTATTTCATGGAATTCAGACGTCCCTAAACGAATACCAAACAAAACCAAACAAAATCTATATTCAGAAAAAGAATACAAGTTACAAAGAGTTTTTGCAATATTTTTCAATATTTTTTCAGTACAATTTACATATTCACAGTATTCTAATATGAATATGCCATTAAAAGCATGTATCCGCCTTTCCGTCATTCCCTGTTGCTGCCATGCCATAACATTAAAACTGCTCGTAGGACTCATTTGACTTTCTACAACCTTTTACGTCCCTTTAATTTATTTTGATGATGTGGAGTCTAGAATGAAAAAACCCCATTAAGGTTTGACGTTTGCTATTATGAGAAAACGTTTTGTACGAGCCACACTTCCACTGTGTCCAAGCTTTTCGTGTGTATTGGGGTTCACCTACGAAAAAGAGTTATTTGCGTTTATTCTGCAATCCGTAACAACTGACGGTCTTCTTGGAGTTTGCATAGCGAAACCTTGTGATTATATTATAAGTCGTACCATGCAAAAGTCCGAAAACAAGAGCTATCCGTCTTTAACTGTAGTCATAATTTCACCGTACAACCACTCGACGACCAGTAAAAGTGATACGTCGCGAAAACCAATAGTACGAACCATCTTTTCCCACTTACAACAGAAGCCCGTGGGGTCCTGGTATAAACTGGTTAGTTGGCTAATCCAATTTATGTTCTTCAACCACCATTTCTCAGACTGGTTTGAGAGACCTTGGAT
>JAJOZX010000255.1:55000-107500 GCA_023014485.1 Bathynomus jamesi | reverse complement strand
TTTAAGGTAATAATTATAGGTGTAAACTCGCAGTTCAACCGTTACAACATAAGTCAATGACCAGACGGTATTATTGTTAATAGACTACTGTAGAGGCGAAATCTGAAAAAGCCTCTAGAAATCACTTTAGGGGTGACGGAATGTTAGCAATGTCATCCATGTCAGGCAGTTAATATGACCTATACTGAACACATTTCAGGTGGATGACACTTAATTTAAGCTTTTATTAGATTTTTAAACGAAAAACAAAATGGCCGCTCAAGCCGTATTTGACAGATTTCAATAAAATCTGATATCTCTTGAACTAAACAAGCTAACTTCATGAAATTTGGTGTGCTTAAGGCTTTTAATAATACACAAAGGCATAAAAAGAAATTGAGACTGTAAACAAAATATTTCCAAATTTATTTAAGCAAACACAACAAAAAAAATGACATATATATCTTTTGACATATACAGTCTAGTCGAAGTCATCATTATCACTATTGAGTGGATTTCGACAGATTCCATCACTGCAGCCACATCCAGCAGTACATCTCAGTTCTTTTGCACGACAACTGGGAAATGGTTCTTCACTCACCAGATGAGGAAGTATGTTCCCAGTTGAAGGGTCTTCGTACCAACCATTGTCAAGGAGAACAAATGTCTGGTTGTGCAATCAGTGACGAATACCACACAACGCTCTGATGGTGTGCACGTTTGATGTGTTGTTGTAGAGAGGACTGGGTTGGTGGCAATTTTTTAGGTTCCTTTGTACCTTTCGAAGACCTTTCGAAGACCTTTCGAAAACCACATCAACTCGAGAACATGTATTACTGAATTGACTGAACACAGATGTTGTGAATACATTTGCCAGATCTCCAAAACTTTTGACATTTGTTGGTTTTCCAATCGCTTGAACAAGAGCTTGTCCGTCAATGATGACATATGTTTTGAGATTTGTGAGTGGAAGTTGTTTTTCAACAGTTGTAGCAGACTGAAGAATTTCTCCAAGAACTGCCTTATTTGTCGGTCGTAATACTCTTGATGTGTCAGCAAGAGAAAGAGGCACAGGTGACAATTCATGACATAGGATTTGTTTGAGGTCAACATGACGACCAGCATCTTTTGAAATTAGTAAACGTTGAAAGAGAGTTCTGTCTGATTTCACGCTTTTTCATTTCAGTGCTGGATCTTTGTCTTGCACATGGTACATGTTTGTGAGTGTTGGGCTCTTTGATAGCTTTAGCTTGTCATGAAATCTCTCATCCTTTTTGATCAGGCGCAAATCAACAAAATGTTGCATCTTTTTTTGTCCACGGATATGTGCTGTTAACAGAGATTCAGTGATATGTTGTGGAGCAACATTTGTAACTTTGTTGGCACATACGTAAAAGGCACATTTGGTGTGCCTTAAGCACACCAAATTTCATGAAGTTAGCTTGTTTAGTTCAAGAGATATCAGATTTTATTGAAATCTGTCAAATACGGCTTGGGCGGCCATTTTGTTGTTCGTTTAAAAATCTAATAAAAGCTTAAGTTAAGTGTCACCCACCTGAAATGTGTTCAGTATAGGTCATATTAACTGCCTGACATGGATGACAGTTGCTAACATTCCGTTACCCCTGAAGTTAAATTTCAATATTTTGCACCAGACTATAAGGAATATACTTACTTTTCCAGGAGATTTGGTGATATCGAGAATAGCAATAAAAATAATAATAATAATAATAATTAATAATAGGTGTATTAATTATGAGGCATGAATTTGTATTATTTATAATAATAATAAAATATTATTGTTATTATTATTATTATTATTAATTAATTAATTTGTAGATGTACATAGCATCTGTAATAATGCGAACTTGGCACTCTTGCAAGAACGCTGGTTGCCTAAGCAAGAATTAAATTTTTTAGCTAGGATTCATGAGGACTGTACATACTATGCCTCTTCATCTGTAGACTTATCTAATGATCTACTTTATGGTAGGCCCTGTGGTGGAGGTGGTTTCTGTATCAGAAAAAATTTAACAAAATATGTAAGATTTTTTCCGGCCGATAATGAAAGATTCATTGGTATTGAATTTCTTATAAACAATGAATGCCTCTTAATTGTGAAGTGCTGTTTACCTTACAACAATATCAGTAATGTTAATGAATACATCGATTTTTTGTATGAAATTAAGTCACTCAGATAAACCGCAATATTTGCAGTGCACAATAATAGGGGACTTTAAAGCCGATGTGGAATCAAATTTTTGTAGAATGGAGTACCATGTGTGAGTCTGCTAAATTAAGTACAAGTGGTATAGAATTTCTAGGTATAAATAACAATACTTTCACCTATGTCAATGATATGAATGGAGGTACTAGATGGATTGATCACTGTCTCATTAGTAATAATTTAAAGGAACGTATTGTCAATGGTTATATTTCACATGATTTCCTTTATTCAGATCATAGATCATTGAAGCTACTAATTAATTGGACGAACTTAATAAAACACGATATAATAACTTTTCAGGCAGAAATGAACGTGTGGACTGGTCTAAGGTTAATAGTTTTTAATACAAAACAGAAAATAAAATATAAAAATAGGACAGAGCACCTTTTTAATAATTTAGAATTATTGTATCTTGACTGTAGTAATTCCTGTTCAAATGATTCTCACTTTCAACTTGCTGATAGGCATTATAATATAACATCCATACTAAAGGAAGCAGGAAGGCCTTGGATTAAATCGTACAATTGTCAAACTAAAATTATTCCTAGATGAATGATTTTATAGCCCCCCTGAAAAGGAATCAAAGGATGCTTAAGGTATATGGTGTCTCCTTGGTCGTCCGAGAATAGGGGCAGCTTACACGAATATGAGTAGAAATAGGACTCACTATAAAGCAACCAGAAGACACTGTAAACAGAAACAAGACTCCATTCGACCTTCAAAAACCTATGACGCTAATTTAAATAATAATAGTAACAAATTCTGGAAATTTATCAAGAAAGAAACGGATGCTAAGAATGCCATCCCATCAACAATTGATGGTGTCTGGAGAGGTGGAAATAGCTAAGTTATTGAGAATGCAGGACTCAGACATCCTTAACAGCATGGGAAGAGTTAATCTTAATGTAGGCTGCAATGGAAAGACATTGGGAGGAGTCAGTGAAAATACGGGGACGTCACTGCCTGCAATTAAGAGTCTGATTAAAGAGCTAAAGACAGGCGCTTCACCAGGTATAGATAACCTGTCGAATGAGCATTTAAAGTATGCTAATGATGTGATCAGTCTTCATATGTCATTACCGTTCTCACTCTGCTTGCTCACATTTATATTCCTGCAGAGTTTATGAAGGTTTATATCGCACCCTTTGTCAAAAATAAATATGGGGACATTCTACCCAGCGATAATTACAGGCCTATTGCTGTGGCCTCCTGCTTCTCAAAATTACTTGAGAAACTTTAGCTACACCGATTAAATGATTATTTATGGACGTCTCCTAATCAGTTTGGTTTAAAAAGATTCCATTCAACAGACTTATGCGTTTATGTTTTGAAGGAGATTGTATTTAGATATGTTGTCAATAATTCAACTACAGTATTTACAGTTGATTTTTGTATATATGCAAATCATATGATAGAGTGAATCACAATATTCTACCTAAAAAAATTAAAAGAAAGGAATGTTCCACCATATGTTTTAAATTTATTGAAATTTTGGAACACACACCAAACTTTTACTGTTAAATGGGGCAAGGTATTCTCTGAATGTTTTGGCTCCTCATGCGGAATTAGACAAGGCTTCTTACTCCCTCCTTTGCTGCTTAATATATATATATGAATATATTGATGGATTAATTGTTTCTCTTAATCAGGCGAGAATGGGATGCTGTATAAAAGCTCAAACCAAACAACTAATATTATTTTCAAAATGGGAGACGAACCAATAGAGCAGGTACAAAAATTTAAGTATCTGGTTCAAACTATCACCAGCTCCTTGAGTGACGACTCAGACATAAGGAAACAATATCGAAGTTACTGTGCTAAGGCAAACATTGTTACAAGGAACTTCAAATTCTGTACAAGAGAAGCTAAAGACACTCTTTTTCGTACTTTCTGCACTAATATATATGGACAGCAACTCTGGGTTGTTGTTGTTGTTGTTTAGCCGATCAGCCCACCCTGATCGAGCAAGCCCGGCGGCACGCAGGTAACCTATCGCCCTCTCCGGAGTGGAACACAGGATCAGCGCACTAGTGATGTTGTGCTGTGTTCTATGTTGTGCTAGAGCGGTACAGTCTGTCATAATGTGTTCAGTTGTTTGTGGTGTGTCCTTGCACAGGTGGCAGGTGTCGTCTGTGGAGTTGTCTAGTCTGTGTTTTATGTCCGTAAGTTGGGGTGATGTCCACATCGGAATCGTACTAAGTTAACTTGATCCGATCTGCTCAGGTTGATCTCTGACCTGTTAATGGGGGCGGCTTCCCACCTAGGACCGCATTCGGACCGAGTCGTGTCAGTGCTTTGTGGGTTAGGTGTGTGTGTATGTGTTTTCTGTACTGTGTGATGTCTGTGGGGCGTGGTATGGAATGGAGTATTTGGTTATAATGTCTCTCTGGTGTTACCTTAATGGTGCGAGGTGTCGGTGCATGATTGTACATGTAGTGGCAAGGGTGTTGTGGGTTAGTTGTCGCTGCTGACATGAATTGTGTTCCCCTCATGTCTAAATGTTCCCTAACTTTCAGTATTTTTGTTTCTGTGTGCAGGTGTTCTATTGGTGTTGTTTGAGCGTATCCTGTAATGATACGAAGTGCGTTGTTTTGTATTGTCTGTAAGGTGTTTATGTGTGTGTTTGAGATAATGGGTGCCCAGCATGGGCTAGCATAGTCCATAACTGAGCGAATATATTGTTTGTATATGAGTGATGTTGTTTCTTGCTGGTGTCCAAAGTTTGTGCCTGTTAGTACCCTAAGCGTGTTAAGTCTTGACGTATATTTGTTTTTAATGTCCTGAATGTGGTTTGCAAAAGATAATGATGTGTTGTATGTGACCCTAAGTATTTTGGTCCTGTGAGTGTGTGGAATGTTGGTGTTGTTTAGTGTAAGCTGTAGAGTTATCTGGTGTTCTTTTGTATTGCTTGTAAGCAAGGTGATGGTTGATTTTGTGGGCACTACTTTGAGTCTATTGTGTGTGAGCCAGTCTTGTATACTGTTTATGTATGTTTGTAGGTTATTTGTAGCGGTGTCGATGTTGTTGTGGGTGGATGTTAGAGTGATGTCATCTGCATATGATGATAAGGTAAGCTTTTTACCTATGGGTGTTGGAATGTCATGCATGTATAAGTTGAACAGTGTTGGTGAGAGAAGAGAGCCTTGAGGGATCCGTTCGGAGAAAGCTTGTTTTTTGGATGACTTGCCATTAAATGTGACATGTGAGTATCTTCCTGAAAGATTGTTGCTCAGCCATCTTTTTGTGTTATTGTGCATGTTTGTGTTGAGTATTTTGTTTATGAGAGAGAAGCGTGGGATAGCATCAAATGCTTTACTAATGTCTATTGTTGCTAATAGTGTACGTTGAGCTGGTCGTCTGGAGTTGATGCCATAATTACATTGAACAACAAATTTTTACTTTTATTCTGTTTTAGCAACAATGAAAGCTGGTATATAAGTCGACGCTGCTGATTCCGAAAATGTTATTCATTTTGGCGTATCACGCATAGTTTCCATGAAATCTTAAAAAATATTATACAATTATTGTATATTGTATATTATATGTATATGTATAATATTGTATATTGGGTGTAATTAACTAAATATTATACAAAATATAAAAAAATATTAACATCACACATACTATAAGAGTAGCAATACACACGACGTAATAAGGAAAACATCACACGTGGTCAGAGTTGCGAGATAATAAAATAAATTAACAGCTTTTACTACAAAAATTGAATATTTTATCCAAAACAAAAATGGAAATTTCTCAAAAACTAAATGTGATAGGAAAATAATATGTCCAATTTCATAATCAGCGTTAAAAACTCTATAATAATGACATAAAACCTTTCCTGAGAGAAAATCATTGTTGAACAGTGTTATAAAGAAGGCTTCTGCAGAACAGTCGATTTGCTTTACAACAGATCCTAGAGACTGCAAGATGCTCAGGCTCTCAAATGTTCGCTAACCACAACATTCCGAGCCTCCCTGATTTAACAAGACGCGCTCGATACAGTCTAATGCGAAGAATTAAAAACTCAGTCCAATTGTCCAAGCTATTCATCAGTCCAGCTTTATGTCTTCTAGACTGTGGACCTCTTGGTATGAAAGTGTTTGTTTATAGCTCCACTTAACTTCTGCATTAGCCATTCCGTTAGATGTACTTTTTATTTTTATGAAGTTATTATTACTAATTTTATTTCTCGTTTCTTTACGTGTATTATTGCTCTTTCTTCATTACCGTAGTCCTTTTTTGTTTTTGCTTTTTTAATTTATTGTTTAATTAGTTGGATCATTAATTACTTTGATGGATACTGTACCTTTTTTTATGGGATCTGTCTCGTGCCACCAGACAGTATCATTGTCATTAAAATTTATCATCATTATCATTACAATATATACTGTATATATATATATATATATATATGAAAATTATTTCACGAAAGTAACACGTGAAAAATACTTATGATGAATAAAATCACGAAGGAAAGGAAACAGAATGGTGCTCAAGCGCTTTCGTCTAATGGTATTGTCGTCGGCAGTGGTGGGCACCGTTAACCAAAAAGTTAACTTCGATAACGATAATCCGTTAACCCCAATTTTTAACTCCGATAACGATAATCCGATAATTTTACTACAAAGTTAACGGAAGTTAACGATAATCCGTTAACGATAACTATTTCTTTACTAACATTTTAAAAAATCAAGGAAAAAAGCTTTAAAACCCATAGAAAATGTTTATTTATGCAAAATCCAACAATAAATAGGTAATTTAACTGTATTTTTATAAATTTTGCAACTTTTTTGTTTAATAACTTTTTTTTTATTTTTAATAAAAAATGTACTGATTACATGTTTTGAAACCCTTGTAACCACTAACCATTAACTAAATTTTAATTTACCAGAGAATTATTATGGCGGGAACTGAAAGGTAAAATTAAATTTTAGGCACATTTATTAAAGACTATGACACAATGTGCTGGTTGCCCTTCAGAAAGACCAACTTCTCAAAGTTAGGCCCAACTGCCAGTCTTGACCTCTTGGGCCTCAGGATGTCCTTGCCGAGAGAGAAGAGCCGTTCCACTGCGGCAGAGGACGGAATTGGCAGACTGAAGTTATGGCGGTTTGAATTCATTCGCGGAGCGGTGATCTTCCGTGAATGACTCCTCGCAGTTAACGTGTTAACGGACTTTAACAGCCTAAATATCGAGTTATCGGAAGTTAACTGGTTCGATAACGATAAATGGAAATTAACTTCCGTTAATAGTCCGTTAAAAAAAGTTAACTTCGTTAATTAACTGTTATCGGATTAACGCTTTAGTGCCCAACACTGGTCGTCGGTACATGTACTTTTTATTTTTATTTCCCTTTTTTTTTTCGTATTCTTAGTTTTGGATAGTTTTTATTATTACTTGTTTCAGCGTCTTACTTTTACGGATGGAGCCAGACTCTGTACTGAACGGACGCATTTCCTGAGCTCTCTGATATTGCATCTACTTTTGTATAGTGCTGAGAATTTTGCTTTTGGATAGTTTTTAATTTTATATACTTGCGTTTAAATTCACGTTGTTATAGTTAAGTAATTGAATATTAGTGGTTTTTAGCGATTTAGAAGTTTTCATAGCGTGCCGGCTTAATTTAACTTATACCTGTGACGGTTTAAACTGCGATGCCGTCGCAGAAAGCGTCGTGTGTTAGGTGTAGGGTAAACCGGTGGTATTTGGAATTTAAGGATTATAACGGCGGAGTAGTATAGCCGCAAAAGGGGAGAGTGCAGGAATGTTGCAGGTTATTATGTAATGTTGCAAAGGGGGGGGGGGGTTGTCGCAAAGGGGGGAAGGGGTTGTTGCAAAGGGGGTTGTTGCAAAGGGGGGGTTATTGCAAAGGGGGTTGTTGCAAAGGGGGGTGGGGGGAAACTTGGAGGCGGCGTTATCCCCCAAGAGAAAGGAGGAGGAGGAGAGAAAGGAGGAGAGGTGTTCACCTGGCAGGAGCCAAGTGCACATTAAGACTTCCAGCCGGGCTGGCGTTGTTTTATAGGCTCCTAATCAGCCAGTTGGCGTAAATGGCTTGAGTTGCCAGATACCGCGATACCATTGTATACATTATTATAGACTCCTAATCAGCCAGTTGGCTGGTTGTCAGATACCTCTTTTTAGCAGTATTATTGCATACATTATTATTATATACGCCTAATCAGCCAGTTGGCTGAGTTGCCAGATAGCGCCATGTATTCCATTGTATACACTATTATAGACTCCTAATCAGCCAGTTGGCTGGTTGTCAGATACCTCTTTTTAGCAGTATTATTGCATACATTATTATTATAGACTCCTAATCAGCCAGTTGGCTGGTTGTCAGATACCTCTTTTTAGCAGTATTATTGCATACATTATTATTATTATATACGCCTAATCAGCCAGTTGGCTGAGTTGCCAGATAGCTCCATGTATTCCGAAGACAGAGTTGCCAGATACCATTGTATACAGTATATTACTCCTAATCAGCCAGTTGCTTAGAAGGCTTAATATTGCCAGATACCTGTTGTATACAGAATACCTAGTAGAAGGCATAACAATAAACCAACATTGCATCATTCTTTTTATTATATATATAGAAAATAATCTACATTTGAGGATATGCGTAATAACAAAATATATACACACAATTATGGATATATAATAAAATAAAATATACATTTCAAATACATTTGAGAATATGCGTATAACAGAAATATATATACACAATTATGGATATATAGGGTGAACCAAATGTAGGTGGACAGTAAATGATAAACGTTTATTTTGAGAATACATATTTAATTTTTTTGTATACTATATACAAAAATAAAATTTAAATAAATTTAGTTATAATATTTAATATAATATAACACAAACACCATAGTTTAATGAAACACCATAGTTATAATATAATATAACACAAACGTATTCAACCTACTGTCCACCTACTTTTGTTCACCGTGTATATATATATATAAATAAAATATACATTTCATATACATTCAATATGTACATAACAGAAATTTATACACATAATTATATATAAAAATAAATATACATTTCATATACATTTCATATACATTTCAATATGTACAGTGCCCGCGAAAAGTATCCGATCACCCTTGAAATTTGTATTTTTTTACATAAAAAACAATGTTTAAATGTATACTAACCTTATATTAGTATTTTGTCATCTGTCCTTTGGTTTGGATGACTTGTTCTGACGTTTTGGCATGGATTTAATCAAGTTTTGACAAACTTCCACTGATATTTCCTAGCACCATACCTTTTTGATGGCCTCTTGTAATTTTCGACTGAGCCAGTGTCGTGTCATTCAACCTTATTTTTATTATTAGCCACAGATTTTCTATCGGATTGAGATCTGGACTATTACCAGGCCAATCCAAAATATCAAATTTATTGTCAGTAATCCATTTTGTCATATTTTGGCCCTGTGACATGGTGCACCATCATGCAATGTATGTTTTTGTCCTTTGGATTGCATTGCCATTGGAAGTTTAATCCTGTAGCATTGCTAAATACCGTGCACCATTCATAGTTGTGTTCTTCGGAAGAAAATATAATTTCCACGCCCATAGTAACCTGAAACACCCCAAACCATCAACACTTGGAGGGTGTTTCATTGTCTTTAGGGTGTATTTAGGGTCCATCCTATTTGAGCAATAGGCCGGCGAACCTTTTTTGGACAACTTCTGAATGTCAAAAATGTCGACTCATCGCTAAATAAAACCTTCTTCCAGTCATCAACAGTCCAATGAATGTATGTTTTACAAAATGCGACACGTTTTTTTACGCATTTTTTCATTAATGAACGGTTTCTTAGCAGCATGGCGAGATGGTAATCCGAGTTCTTTTTGGAGCCGCTCCTGGATAGTTCATCAGAAACACCAGATAACAAATTATTCATATTAAATTTTTTCTTTCGCAGTTATTGTTGGGTTTTTCAATACTAAACGTTTCATAAGTTTGTCTGTTCGCGAATTTGTTTTTCTCGGTCTGCCAGATCGTTTTTTAGGGACTGGCGTGGTTAGGCCACCATTGTTCTTAGCCCGTGAAACCCATAAATTAACGGTACTTTGGGATATGTTTAATTCCTTAGCTATCTGTCTCTGTGATTTCCCACATGCATGCAAAGCAACAATAGCACTCTCGACAATCACTCTTAAGTTGTTTTTAGCACACATTATATATAAATTTTATTTACACCACTTTCTGTAAAAAAAAAAAAAATATCAAGAAATTTCACAAACAGTGAAATCTGACAAATTTGAGACACAGCCACCCGCAACGAAGGCTACCAGAACACTAATTGAGAATGCGTGGATAGCTCTCATATCAGCGAGCAACCTCAAAGTTACCAGATGTCGCTTAGAACAAATAGAAAGTGAATTACGTGTCTCTGAATATCAAGGGAAAATATTGTATTTTCTTGAGTGATCGGATACTTTTCGCGGGCACTGTACATAACAGTTACAGGAGAAATATACACACACACACACAATTATGGTGATATATAAAATAAAATATACATTTCATATACACTTCAATGTGTACATAACAGTACAGGAGAAATATCAAGCAAAATATATATATATATATATATATATATATAAACACAAATCAATAGAAATATGCGTATAATCGTCAAGCAAAATATATATATATACAATTCACTTTTTTCAAAATACTAAATCGGTCTTAATCGAGTTTACAATTACATCATTATTGCTCTGCATTACGCAGTCTATGCGGCTTAATAATATTTCACCGCTTAAAGTATAGGGAAACCTGTATTCGATATGAATGGCTTTCATATCGTTCAGTACTATTTTTGTCCCCACTTTACAATCGGTTGGCAAGTCATCTTTAAATACGTCTAGAATACAATCAAAAGCACACACAAAGAGTTCATCGTTAGCTACATTATTAAACGCAAGTTTATAAGAATGCTTTTCCAATCGAGGGTTTTATTTCTACCGACTCGAGCTTTTCAATCGTGAACTCTTCACTCAACATAACGGCAATTGAAATAATCTTCTAAATCGTTACGGCAACTGCGCGTTATATAAAGAAATAGTTCTTCAGGTGAACGGTGTAGGTGAGCTCAGCCTTGTACCGATCAATTGCTTTGTACCAAAGTTCATGGTATTTCAAGAGTCTAAACTTTTTAAATAAACATCCAGCACTAGACCATTCTCACCAGTCCTACACTCGGTAAACCCATCGAGCAGAGCAGTGTATGCGTATTCAAGAACTGTATCAAAATAGCATATCCGTAACACGCGCGTCTAATATAGGTTTCAGTTTACGGAATCCGACGATTTCAAACATTCTATCGAGGATGAAACGGTTTCGCGTAGAATAAGAGCGTTATTATCAGAAGCATTCTTCCACATCAGCCTTATATCAATGCACGGCCGATCGTTATTTATACACAACGTACATACAACGGCGTATGAGGGCGCGTCACTAATCTGCTCTCTTCTTGTACCTACGTTAGCAGGTATTTTATAACGATCTTCACACCACTTATCAACTATCACAAAGATTCTATTCATCTCCTCGATACTTAAATAAACCCGTTTGTTTGTCGGTCTACATTCCGTTTCCAGTACTAGCTAATGGTACCGGAATTACGCCTGAACACGCGCAACGATTTCGTCACGGACACATCGTACGAGGCGTTGAGAATGCTGCTCAAAGGAAGTTCCATCGTATTCGAGGAGCGCACGTCTACTCGGTTCAAGCTCTGAGATAACTATGAGCCGTGTGAGGCACAGGCAGGAACGGTTCGACGGGCGGCTGACTCGATGATACGTGAATGGGCATGTTCGTACGACTCGAATTGTTGCACATATTTGTTTTTCCGTTTCGTCACTACCAGCCTACGCACTTTGGATAAGAACTAGGCGCTAATCATCTCCACACTCCGGCGCACTATTTGAGAGGAACATATGCTCATATTTTTCCTTTCTACCCATCAAACGATACTCGTCTCTAAAATCTGTTAAAAACTCACGCATGGCACTAGCCACAACCTCACTATGAACCTCATCATGATATACGTTAATATAGTGATAAAAACACCTAAGATTGTCCATGATCACGAGATTCACATTTTCAGACGTAGGGTATGAGTAATCGACATGGTGTAGCATGACGTAATACCGCTTGTCACACCACCCATCCACAAGGCTCATTATCCATACCTGCTGCTTCTCTTCTGCACGCGTTGTTTCTTTTACTTCACGGTGTATGTGAGACTTTATAAAGTTTAGCCCTGCAGCATACTTCAGCACACATCGTCTGTGCAACGAAAGCCTTCAACAGTCTCACCAGAACATCCGTAGAGTATTTGTACATCTTGGAACTTCGCACAATCCAATGTGGTTTTAAAAGAGGCATAGGAGGGGGGAATAGGAAGTTTTTCGGTATCCACCACATCCTCACACTTTACTGAATACCATTTCATAAACGTTGTGCAAGCGATATTAAAGGTAGCCATTTCAATACGTCTGATCTGAATACACGTCTGATCTCTCGGACTTACTGCGGTCGACTGACCACGCAGGGACTCCCAGATAGTAGCATGACTCACGCAGTGGGCGGAGCTTAGAACTTTCACCTACACACACACACACCACACACACACACACACACACACACCACAAAGGAGAAAGTGAAACGCTATTTGATTTATTGAGATATTCATATATTTACAAATACGATTCGAGATATTCAAGTTATATATATATATATATTTACAAATAGATACGATTATATACAAGACGTGTGAGTTAGAAGCATCATTGGTATCCAAAGGGTACGGTATCATAGGTGCCAGGTAACTGGTAACGTTTCCTATAGGTGTTACGGCACACCATCGTACCCCTAAGTTCCTTCACGCCTCCCAGCTTCTGCGCCCGAAAATTGTGGGTGCCTACAATTAGTTGGTGAGGTTGCAAACATACTAGATCCTTCAACGACTCAAAGTTAACAACCTCCCGATTCGCATGGTTGAGCGTAATACCCTTTGCCTTCACGATATATTTCATTTCATCCCCTACCCTGACCCGTACCCCATAAGTCTTAGGTCCTGTTGAGATAAAAGAGTCGGCGTATGCGTCGTCCCCATACTCATCCTTGATCTCATCAGTGAGCTCGCCGAGGAACTCCCCAATAGCGGGCATGTAATCACCCTCCCTCTCTGTGAATATCACGCTATCTGTATCGGCATACAATACTCTCCGCCCAAGAGAATGCAATAGACCCCAAAGTTTTATACGGGCGTAGGCTGTTGTGAAGCTCGCCACAGGTATGTTGTAACCCTTGAGGTATCTGTGGCAAATTCAGTGTTGTTGTACTTTATTACGTAAGTATTACCTACATTCACGATCTCCATGACCTCTTTATCGGGGGCATTGGCATAATCCCAGACATCGCTATAACTTTGTGCCAAATGAATGTTCCCTCTGCCGGTATTCTGCGCAAATTTTCCCCATAGACTGTTTAGACACAACTTTGCACTAAAGCGCTTGCCAGGATTCTTTACAATTTGGACACGATCAAGTTGTATACCTTCGCGGTCGCGGTAACGTTGAATATAGGCAGACTTTTCATCTTCGGTATCAACTCCTCGCGGATACCCTGATGCTTCAACCTTATCCTTCAAAAAGGCGTTTATATATGGTGTGAAAAGGTTGGGGAGCTTCTGAAACCTCCACACCTCGTGTATCTTCAGTATTCTATAACCATGGCGTACGGCTAGGGCCAGCTCAGGACTTGTATATACGCCTCTGATCTTACGCTGGTGGGGTATATGGTTACATTCGCCGTTATCCTCTTCCGCGCACTTCACGCACAGGGGAAACATGAGCTTGTCGTCGATAACGACAGGTAAGATCGGCATCCATAAATTGCGTGGGGGGAGTACGTCTACGAAAGAGAGCCCAAAGTAATGATCATTCAAATTTTTTGAAAATTCATTGATGGATGGTATGCTAGGTCCCACCAGTTTCTCAGGAGCGCCCACGGGGTACGGATGGCTCTTCATCACGTATGGGTATAAAGAACAGAAATCGTAGTAATGGAGCTTCACGCCCACCGTAGGTGGAAAGTATAGTCTGAATGGATTTGTACGTCCTCCAAACAAGCTATCACCACATTTGAGAGGATCCAGCACCATTGAACGCTTGATCGTTTTTATTTCCTCACGGTATACATCGTCTGTCTCCATCCGTGCATCATATTCATGCTCCCACAAGACTTTGTGAGTGAACTGTGATCCTATAAGTTGATCGCGGGTGCGGGTCGATGCAAGACAGTCGGCAGGAGACCTACCGTTGATATCTCCGACGATACCGCACTCAGGACGGGGGCATCCATGCCACCAGCAACCGTTAAAGGAGTACACAGTCTTCACACCAGTGACACGGTTTTCACTTAACCCAACCATCAACCCAAAAAACACGTCCATTAATCTTAATGGGTACTTCACCCGTGTTGCGGGCGTGCTTTATGTATACACCTGTTTGTTGCTGCAGGTGTATGAGCCAGTAAATAGCCTTGTGTCCGTAACTGCGGGGTTGTTTCGGTGAATAATGGCTAAGGTGTCTTTAGGCATGAAGTTATTCTTGAACACCGTAAAACATAATGATGCGATGGTGGTTGCGACTTGCAGTGGATCGCATTTGAAACGGGCTATGTACATACTTCTAAAGGCCTGGAAACATACTCTAAGCACGCGCACATCATTCACGCAATAACGCTCACATTCATCAGCTATATTATAAGGGTTACTTTCATTAAAACTGTCGTAGTATCGATCAAAGTCTTCACGTTCATCCATGCAGTCAAAATAATGTTTGGGGGGTGGTGGGCCTACGTAGTTTAAAGTCTCGCTGGTGAGGAAAGTGTATGGGAAGTATCCTTTGGAAACTTCAGCTGCTACTCCCATCACCTTGGGTAGCTTTGCTAATTTACAAGGTGTGAATAATAAAGTATCTTTAAATTGTACATTGCCTCTTATCTGCATCTGTATTAATTTGTTGCCTCTTTTCAATGGATCACCTGTAAATATCTCAGAGGATTCGTGTTCAAGCAACTCCTTATAAAGGAACTGCGTGTCAAACTTTGCCCCGTTATGGGCGAGAATATACACAGTCATTTTTTTGAACTTGTCGGCTAACTTGACAATATAGGACACAAATAATTTCACAGGACTATCGCTGACATTCGTTTTAAAAACGTTTGTCCGTTTACCGCATTTGGGGCACTCGTCACATTCGATACCCATACACTCATCACAGATGGTCTGGCTCACAAGTAAATGTGGAATTACCTCTTTGGTTTCAGCGTTCGTATATGTTTCTATATCGTAGTACACAGTTATACAAGGGTTATTTTTAGGCTTAGCATCTTTCATATAACACACATGCTTTACTCCATCCGCCTTATATTCCTCCTGGCATGTAGGACAGTGAATTACGTCGCACTTGTGCTTAAATTTTCCCCAATTATCCATTGTGTGAAACATACCACATTCACAGATTCTCATTTTCCTGCACGTACCAATTGATTTATGGAGATCAAAGCAGCTATTATTGAAAAATGTGCGTCTACACACATCACAGTCTCTCTTCTCAACTACACGGCTTTCACATTTGGTGCTTTTACACTGCTCACATACCATGTGACATTCTTTACAATGTCTCACTATATCATCCGCAAACTCGAGGCACCCCTTACACAAATCATGATGTCTCCCATATTTTCGACTTTTGTCATAACTCGCGTAAAGCCCCCTTATATTACGGATGGGGAGATACGTTGTTCCTGACAATCCTAAAATAAGTAGGGGCCTTGTACGATCTCTCACACAGCTTTTAAAAACATACACAGTCCGGCGGCGATCATCCAAACCAAATATAACTATGCGCACATTCATTTCCTGTTCTACCTTTCTCAGCTCTTCAGGACCCATATTACAGTCAAATTCAAGTTCACAGTCTACAGCTAGTTTACGGGCACGCTCAACGATCGTAGGCAGCCAAATTTTTTGAGTCCGTGTATTTTGTACAGTAAACATACGTGCTAAGAGTACTGCTATAAAGCCGCAACCACGATCGACGTTTATATGCCTTCGGTAAATAGTTGGAGAATTGAAGTTAAGAGTGTACGGTATGGCACTATGACCCGCAACACGGAATACACGGTCAATATTTACCGTGAAGTTGTCCATATTGAAGGCTATACTACTTTGGACGGCTTGCATTATACGCCCTAATATATATTCTACATCTTCAGCAGCCAAACGTCTAAACGGTACTATCACCCAATAATCGTCTACATCACCGTCATCTGACCCGAACCCAAGGACAGACTCGTCCTGACCTCACGCTCGTCGCGATTCTGAAGAGCAAACTCTATAATATGCTGTACTACCCTGCGTATCCCGCGCTCAATTCCATTGCTATACAGGGCTCTAGGGTCGACCCTGACTCTATACCGATTTCTAGTCAAGGCGGGGGTGGGGGCTGCGGCGCGCACTAACTCTAACGTAATAACATCCTCAACAGAACGGGGGGCGGAATTAGGGGTATATTAGGCGCTGCTGATGGGGGCCCTGTTGCGTAGGAGGGTTGGGGCTCTATTTTGTAGACTTAACAGAACGGGGGCGGAATAAGGGGGTATATTAGGTGCTGCTGCTGGGGAGGTTGTTGCGTAAGAGGTTGAGGGTTGGGGGTCTGCTGCAACAGGTGTATTTCGGTCGCTTTATACCTGATGTGGGGTTCTCATACCTCCGCTTTGACGTGCAACCTGTATCGCTGGTGAGGGTTCAGGGGAGGAGATCACAACTACACTGTCGTCGAGGTCATCCGTAATGATAGGGTGCTCTACCTCATCGTCGGTTCTGTGGGAGAAGAAATATAAGGATCAGCACTCAAAATTTGTAATATTTTGTAAATGACCCACTTAGGAGTGTGACGTGTTAGAAATGGACTCTGTAGAAAAATTCAGATTCACGAGCCCATCCACATGTATTATATCTGGACCTACAGGATGTGGTAAAACTGTGTTTATGCTTAAAATCATTAAAGAAAAGGGCGAGATGTTCTCGAAATTTGTGCATAAAGTTATATGGTGCTATTCGACGTATCAATCAGTGTTCAACGAGTACCAAGATGATATTTTGTTCCACAAAGGTGTATATGACGTTAATTCGCTAAAGGGAACTGAACATACAATCATTGTAATTGACGATCTCATGTTGGAGATGGATAAAACGTTTGCCGAGACATTTACAGTATACTCCCACCATCTTAACATAAGCGTGTTCTTCATCAATCAGAATCTATTTTTCAAAATAGATACATGCGCGATGTGTCGTTAAATACGCAATATCTAGTCTTATTCGCGCAACGTAGAGATGTATCACAAATTGGGGTATTAGCCAATCAAATGTTCCCGAATCAGCGTAAGGAGTTTTTGGAAGTTTATAAAGAAGCTACAAGCACGCGTTACGGATATTTGCTTTGCGACCTTCATCCGCGAAACACGTTTAGAGTGCTTCTGCGAACGAATATATTTCCAAACGAGCCTGAAACGGTGTATATTCCAGAATGACAAAGAGACTAAAGAAATACCATGAATTAATAAAAATCTATCATCGGCTGCCCCGGGCAATGCAGCAGATGTTTATTAAAAATATCGACGCCGACTTTTAAAATGCATCTGTGAAATCTGTCTTAACGTTATAAATTGCAATGTATCAATGAAAACCCATCAGAAGGCTCGCCTACGCCGCTACAAGAACATAATACGTACACTCGCTCGTAAAAGTCAAACTGTAGCGAAGAAAAAACGAGTTATTGTGCAAACAGGAGGGTCATTTCTCCCCATCTTATTTTCAGTTTTGGGCCCTTTACTGACTAGATTAATATAATGAAGAAATGGTAGTGATTCCCCACGAGGTGTACGCTTCACTGCAAAGAGACACGGATCTAGATCCCCGTAAAAGCAGACTTAAAAGAATGGAAAGCGAATTGTTAGCCCTATTAAACAGTGAAAAAACACCTGATGAGAAAAGAATCTTATACCAAGAAGCTCTGCAGAAATTTCTTCACACAGTACGAAAATTATAAGAGCCCTACGGAGATTCCTGTGGTTATTAGGCACAGCACGGGGGACGATGGCGACATAGGATCTGTGTCCGACGATACAGCTGATCAACCAAAAAGATTAGCCACACACATATCGAACATGTATTAAAAAGTACCCTCCCACATACATTGAGGAGTAAAGGCTTAGGTCTTTATAATCTATTGAATGAGGATCCAGCCATACAATGGACCGATACAGGGGAGATCATTGTGTAAGGATCAAAGGTACAGGGATCGAATATCGTAGACATTGTCCATGATCTGGTGAGAAAGTGGGATAGGCCATCACCATCAGGATGGAAGCATATTAAAGCAAGACTACAACAAATAAATGTCCCTAAAACGTTGATAGGAAATCTGAACAGGTTAAAAGACTTGGAACATGCAACGCCTGTGACACAATTGAAGACGCCGTCACCCCCTGCGGTAACACCTTTCAAGAGGAGCAAGAAGAGGTTAAACCAACCCTACCCACCTGCCTCTAAAATACGCAAATGGCTAACGTATTAACTAAACGCTATTATGACATTTCTACCCCATCCTCTTACGGCGGCATAGATAGACTGCACGTTTACGGAGTAGGAAAAAAAGATGTTGAAAGATTTTTGAGGGAGCAGGACGCTTATACGCTTCATAAGCCTGTGAGAAAAAGGTTTAAAACAGCCAAGACAACGGCTTCCTCGATTGATTCTATTTGGCAAGCAGATTTAACAGACATGCAAAGATATTCTGTGTATAACGATGGTTACCGCTACATTCTATTCATAATAGACGTATTCTCTAGATATCTGTGGCTAGTTCCTCTGAAAAATAAATCACCTGAAACAGTTGCTAAAGCCACCAAAACGCTAATGTTAAAAGAAAACAGGGTTCCTGGCTATTTTTGTACGGATATGGGGAAGGAGTTTATAGGCCGTGCTTTTCAGAATATGTTGACAGAGTTTAATATCAGCTATTACACAACCAATTCTATACATAAGGCTTCTTTAGCTGAAAGAGTTCAGCGCACCATAAAGGAACGCATGCACCGTTATTTTACACATAAAAACACATACAGATTTCTAGACATTCTGGAACCATTGGCATCATCCTACAACCGCTCACACCATCGCACGATTGGGGCAACACCTAACGAAGTTTTAGAAAGAGGTACGCTCCCGAGAAGAGATGGACCACCACCACCACCACCACCACCACACTCTGTGCGCTTCAAAATCAATGATTATGTAAGGCTGTCGCGTTCGGGGAATAAATTCGCAAAGGGTTTTGAGCAAGATGGACACGCGAGATTTTTAAAGTTAGGGCTGTGAGACCTAAAGGTGTGATAATGATGTATTACATTGAAGATTTGAATGGGGAAGAAATCTCAGGAGGCTTTTACCGCGAGGAATTGCAGAAAGTTGCGTTTAATTTAGAAAAAAATGTGTTTAAAATTGAGAAAATTTTAGGAAGCAAAGGTTCAGGAAGGAGAAAAATGTACCTGGTGAAATGGCTAGGGTACCCAGAAAGCTTCAACACCTATATAAAAGCTGATGCAATAATGAAGCTTAAATAGTATGCAACATGGCTCCTAACCATTTCTACGTCACACTCCCGTCCTCCTCGTCCCTGTCTGTACACCCTAACAACACGCTAGCCAACTTTGTAACAGAACTCCATGGGCACATTGAATTGGGTCGTGATTCGTATGAGGTGGGGATATGCGAAATTCAGCTGGACACCGTCTTTTTAAATATTGAACATGAAGAAACCGTTTTTACGATTCTTAGAGACATTGACGAGTGTGAAAAGCTGGGGTAGCTATGGATGAAACTATGCGCATCGCTTGGACTAAGATTGCACGGTATTACAGTACAGAAGTAAGACTAGGGCCGGGTCAATATGGTTCGGCCGAGGATGTTGTGAGAGGCTTAAACGTAAGTTTAAGAAACTCAAACCTTACGAATGATTTAGTATATGAAATCGTAAACAACCCTGCACATACACTAATCCTAAAATCAAAGACTAACAGATGTCTTAAAGAACATAGAAAGTTCAAAATTCTAACCAACGGCCGATATAGCGCAGCCTTCCAAAGAGACACATTTCACGAGACACAGTATAACTTGTCCAGATTAATGTATCAATTGAAGATGGAGAAATTGGCTGAAAGGTCCCCAGACATGTGCTATATTTACAGTAATATAGTGGAGCACCAGTTTGTTGGGGATACCCAGGCACGCCTGCTGCGCATTGCTCACATCCCCAACCATAGAGGAAGGAGTTTGAGTATTACATATGACAGACCCCATTATGTGAATGTCGCAACTAATTTAATAACCAATATCACAATATATAAGAACGATTGAGGGCGAAAACTTCCCATTCGGTAACGGGAGCTTAACAGTGAAGCTACACTTTCGACGCACTGAGTTATAATGGATAGAAAGCCTTTCACCGTCTATCGAGGGATGCGATACCAGCGCGGTAGTGGACTTGGATCCATTTTTTCATCCATACTACGTACGGCTGTTCCTTTGCTGAAGAGGGGTGCCAGATACCTTGGAAGGAAAGCGCTACAATCAGGCCTTAACACTGCAGAAGACATATTGGCCGGGGCTAAACCTAAAGAAGCCCTAAAAAAACATTTAAAGCGTACACGGAACGAAATCATCAAAGATGCAAAGAGAAAAATGCGTGGTGGCGGGAAGAAGAGGGCCCCCGGAAGAAGAAGAAGGGGTCACGTGGTATTAAACGTAAAAGGCTATCAAAAAGAAATGCTGTAAGCGAATGAAACCTATGGTTGACCACTTTTTTGACTGATATAAGCTAAGGATATTGATCTCATGAATCATAGTTTGTTTACCACTTGTCGAGAGAGGAGTCACTATTTCGCCATGGCACGCTTCATCCACCCATGTAGTTCACAATGCTGTAAGTCGGAGCTGTCCTTTTTTGAGCTCCCGCCAACCCAAGTTTCTATTGAGCACAGTGACTTTATTACAATTAACCCTTTAAACACAATTAGTTCCCCGAGTGCACCTATAGAATTCGTGATACCCAGCTCAGGTCCTTACTTTTTTGATCCAAGCTGTGTGCACATGTACGCTAAGCTACGTATAGCCCATTCTGATGGAACGGCCTGCGATGACAAATATGCTGTATACCCTGAAACAAACTTTCTGCACGCCATATTCAACCAGTGTGACGTATATTTAAATCAGACCAACATATCGGCAGGCACGGGGTACTATCATCTACGAGCCTATTTGGAAAATGTCCTCAACTTTTCCAAAGAAGCGAAGGCTACCTTTTTAAGTGCGGAGGGATATTATCAAACTAAAGATGAAAATAGTATAAAGGACAAATTTAAAAATTCTAAAAAGAAAATATACGAGTGTTTGGACGGTTGCACACAGATTTCACTTTCCAGGAGAAGTTGCTTGTGAACGGGGTGGATATGAAAATAAAGCTCACCCGCACGAGTCCTGAGATCTGCTTAAATCTGGATGCGAATCAAGAAGAGGGCGCAAAGTCCGTTGTGGTTCACATTATGGACACATACCTCCGCGTACGGCGAGTGAAATTAAGTTCACCAAAACAACTAGAAATTGAGAAAAATTTACTAAAGCTACAGTGAAATATCCTATTAACAGAGTGCAGATCAAACTATATACGGTTCCTGCAGGGTTGGCATCGAAGCAGATAGAAAACATTGCCCTGGGAAATCTTCCTAAAAGGATATTAATCGGCATGCAGGACCACGCTTCGGTGAATGGAAAATATAAAAAGAGTGCCTTTAAATTCGAGAATTTCGGACTTAAAAATATAACTCTATACGTTAATGGCACTGCTTTGGGTGGAACAATGGGTACGGACTATTCATCAGACGCTCTGTTACCTCTTTGTGCCAGAGCCTATAGTAATCTGACCCATATTGCAGGTGATTGTGATGAGCTTGGTAATGGGGTAACGCAGGAAGAATTCATTGATCAATTTAACCTTTATCCGTTTGACATTACACCTGACTTATCTGCTAGCGTAAATACCCATTTAACACCACAGCAGAGCGGTAACATCTCAGTGCGGCTGGAATTCGCAAGCCTATAGACGCTCCTATTAGTGTACTAGTATATCTCGAATCGCAAGCCCTAATAGAAGTAGATAGATTTAGAAGCGTTATCACTGACTTTTAAAATGGATGCTAATACACTTCAGAAAGTAATGGAGCGAGTCACACGTTCCAAATTTATCGGCGTGTTTGCGAAACATTGAGTTTGCCAAGTACGCGAGAATGCGGTAGTCTTATTGTGAACACAGACATCATCGGTAATGAAGGGATTCACTGGATCGCTGTCTATTTTAAAAAGACAGCGCCTGTACTATTTTGATTCACTCGGTACTCAACCCTGGAGTGACCCTATTATTGTAAAATTTCTCGCTCAGTTACATATTCCCGAAGTTGTATGGAACCCATTTCGTATGCAGGGATATTTTACTAATGTTTGCGGAATGTACTGTGTCTCATTTCTCATGCATATGTCAAATGATAAAGAATTTATAAATTTTTTAAATTTATTTGACCCGTGTCACACTCACCGAAACGATGAAATGGTATGCAGACAGATAAAAAACCGTTTTCCAATTGTACGTACTCGTTGTATATTATAATGTTTTTGTTCGTATATTTGTATATCGTTTATTGTACTGATTTCTTTCATTTAATAAATTTATGAAAATATATTGCGTCTTCTTATCCCAAAAAGATCGAAAAACACACATTATTTGACATTGTTGACTGATTAGTATATCATCCGTATTCCCTTCAAAAGATTGTATAACTCGTGTCAAATCCTCATCGGACCTTAAAGGAAAACATATACAGAGTATACAGACAGACAGATCCCCATTATGTGAAGATATCTTTGGTTCGAGGAGTGAACGCCATAAAAATTTCGATTTTAGCATAATGGGGAAATAACATTGATTGACATTTTTGACTAGTATCTATTTGACGAAATACTACAACTCTCCGTATATATATAAAATCGAATTATGGACACTTACATTTCTATGGTAGTCCCTTGCGTCGGATTGTAAGGAGCGTCACTGCAAATATCTTCTACGGTTTGCGTCGAAAATAGTTCGCCACAATCAGCTGCATTGAAAAGACTAATTGTGTTAATGCTGCAGTATCACGTTCTTCATACAAGTCTGGGGAGACGTACAGGTCCATGTGGAGGATGTGTGACACTGCTGACTGATCAGTATATCATCCATATTCCCTTCAAAAGATTGTATAACACGTGTCAAATCCTCATCGGACCTTAAAGGAAAACATATACAGACAGACAGACAGACAGATCTCCATTATGTGAAGATATCTTTGGTTCGATTACCAATTTCGATTTTAGCATGATGGGGAAATAACATTGATTGACATTTTTGACTAGTATCTATTTGACGAAATACTACAACTCTCCGTATATATATAAAATCGAATTATGGACACTTACATTTCTATGGTAGTCCCTTGCGTCGGATGTAAGGAGCGTCACTGCAAATATCTTCTACGGTTTGCGTCGAAAATAGTTCGCCACAATCAGCTGCATTGAAAAGACTAATTGTGGTTAATGCTGCAGTATCACGTTCTTCATACAAGTCTGGGGAGACGTACAGGTCCATGGTTGATTATTCACTGATGCGAAAATAGCTACTGTTACTCCCAACTGAAAATATCCCCTTTTATATGCACATTCGCCAAGCTCCGCCCAAAAGACCAGATGTCCGTCGTGATTGGCTGCCGATGTAGCTGGGTGGAGCTATGACGTGTACCAATCCGCTATAACGAGACCGGACGAGTAACATATATATAAAATCGAATTATAGGCACTTACATTTCTATGGTAGTCCCTTATATTATATTTTTTACTTACAAATTATTAGTATTGTTTGTTAACATAATTGTTAACTTATTTTATAATAAAGAAATTATATCCTAATTATATTTTAAAAAGAACATTCGGTTTCAACGTTAAGCTGTGGTCTAAGGCGGCGTGGCATGAATAAATACTAAAATAAAATTAAATGTTAAAAATCTTTATTCATACGTTATTAAAAGTTAAAAATCTTTATTAATAAAACAGGATAGAAGCATATGAAAGTCAAGGTAAACTATAGTTGCAAATTATAGTTAGGTTATACGATGTTTTTCGGACATACTACTGCCTCGGGTTAAATGATCCTGTTATTTTAAATCACGTATTTGAAAGAGTTAATCATTATTGCTACATAGAAAAAATCGTGCATTACGATGTTTTTCGGGTATACTACTGCCTCGGGTAAATGGTCCTGTTATTTTAAATCACGTATTTGAAAGAGTTAATTATTATTGCTACATAGAAAAAATCGTGCATTACGATGTTTTTCGGATATACTACTGCCTCGGGTAAAATGGTCCTGTTATTTTAAATCACGTATTTAACGACACATCGCGCTCATTTCCATTGCTATATATGGCTCTAGGATCGGCCCTGAAAGATGTATTTCGTAGGTTAGGTTAGGTCTCTTACATATAAAAGTCCATGTGGTAGAGTAAGCAATATATATATATATATAGAAAGAGTGGTCTGGAAGGAAGTTTACCAATGATTAAATTCTCTTTGCGAGTGACCCGTTGCCCGCGTCGGGCTAACCTTTGGTTAGCTTCCGCCCGAATTGTTCATTCTGACGAAGGTCAAGCTTTTCACTCCACCTTAGACCTACAGTTTAACGTGGATTCCGAACCACGACCCATCAGTAGCCCAGCGTCTTGATCACTAGGCCTCCTAGGGTACCCATTTATCTACAACCACTTTCTTTATTGTGTGGAAGGATGAACAGCTGGGCTTTGCTGCGCGCCGGCTGCCGTCGGGTCTCGAACCCTGGGCCGATGGATTCGTAGTCCGCGACGCTAACCACTACACACCGAGGCGATATTTGTCATTACTTACTCGGACTATAGTGGATTTAATTATCCAGAAGAGTTTCCATGCACGGTCTGTTGTGTAGCATATATATATTTGGGGGGAGATCTCTCACCCGTTCTTCGGCCCGACCCCGTTTCATTGTAGAAATAATAATAATAATGATAATAAATAGATGTGCAAGGTGTTTGCAGTTAAGATGTAGTTTGTGTGTAAAAGTTATTTATTAATAAGTAGAATTTTTGCTTCAAATTATATTTTAAAATACGCGTAAATTTTGTAGAAGTAATAACAATGATAAAATTAATATCTGGAGTCAGTGGTGATTTCTGCTCGAATAGCTTGTAGAAGGATAATCCCTCGACCCGAAAAAGGTCCCTAGAGACCTTTTTCGTTCGAATCGTGTCCCTAGAGACACGATTCGAACTGATTTAGCTTCTGCCTTTCATCGTGTGTGTGTGTGTGTGTGTGTGTGTGTGTGTGTGTGTGTGTGCATGAGTTGTTTATTATATATATATATATATATATATATATAGCGGGGTCGGACGTTTTTCCCACTGTTATTCATGACTTAAATATTTATAATAAAAATCAAGTGTCTAAAAAGTTATTTAATAAGCAGAAATAAGATGTTTAAAAGAACAGATATTCTCGACCCCGCTATAGTGGCTTGGGCAATGAATAATTTCTTTATTTATCATCATTTTTTCATTTTTTTCGTCGCAGGAATGAGGCTATATGTTTCATAAGTTTTTCATCTCGTTTGGTGGAATTGTATCGTAAATTATTTAAATGAAGTTTCAATTAATTGGTTTTACTGTTATTTAGGAAAATTTATATTGTGGAAGGATGAACAGCTGGGTTTTGCTGCGCGCAGGCTGCCGTCGGGTCTCGAACCCTGGGCCGATGGATTCGTAGTCCACTACGCTAACCACTACACCACCGAGGCGGTATTTGTCATTACTTACTCGGACTATAGTGGATTTAATTATCCCAGAAGAGTTCCTTGTTCCATGCACGGTCTGTGTGTAGCATATATATATATATATATATATATATAATATATATATATATTGTGTGTACGTTTTTCCCACTGTTATTCGTGACTTAAATATTTATAATAAAAGTAAACTTATGTCGAAATGTTACCCGTAAAATTAATTATTTTCTATTATGGCGTTTTCGAAGGTAAACTATGTTATTTGTTTCTTTAAGTTCAATGGAGTTAATGTTAAATTTGCTTCTAAACTAAAATTAAATGTTATAAAATAAATATATATATATATATATATATATATATATATAGCATAATAATATATATCTAGCAATCCGATCATTGCAAAAAAAAATGGAAAGGTATGCAATTAATAAAGGTGTATTTAAACAGAATTTAATTGGAATAACTATCGTCATATATGTGTTACACGATTAATGGGACACATGGCGCTATCTGGAATACCTTGCGCTATCTGGCAACTCAGCCAGAATAGAGGATTATAAAAGATCGCGAAGCTGGTGAAGAACCATTCCCCCCTCGGCTCCGGCCGAGTAAGGAGCTCTGCTCTTCTATTTCAGGCCCTTTGGTAAACCCCATAGTGGCCTCTTAGGTTAGGGAAACGAAAATAAATTGGGGGAGAACTCCACTCTGTCCTTCAGGTGTCTCTCTCTCTCTCTCTCTCTCTCTCTCCTGCATGTATCTCCTCCTTCAGATGTCTCTCTCTCCTGCATGTTTGCCTCCAGCATGTGTACTGCATGTGTACTCCTGCATGTGTGCGTGTACCTCCAGCATGTGTACCTACTGCATGTGTACTCCTGCATGTATGTTTGTACCTCCAGCATGTGCACCTCCTGCATGTGTACCTATCCTCTCTCCTTCATGCGTCCTCTCCTCCTACAGGCATCTCTCTCTTCTTCAGGCGTCTCTCCCTCCTACAGGCATCTCTCTCTCTTCTTCAGCTCTCTCTCCTTCAGCTGTCTCTCTCTCCTTCAGGCGTCTCTCCCCCCTTGGCTCAGCCAACTGGCTGATTCTGGCTGATTAGGAGCCTATAAAACAACGCCAGCCCGGCTGGAAGTCTTAGTGTGCACTTGGCTCCTGCCAGGTGAACACCTCTCCTCCTTTCTCTCCTCCTCCTCCTTTCTCTTGGGGGATAACGCCGCCTCCAAGTTTCCCCCCCACCCCCCTTTCCCCCACCCCCCTTTGCAACAACCCCTCCCCCCTCCCCCTTTGCAACAACCCCCCTTTGCAACAACGCCGGGTATACTACTGCCTCGGGTAAAATGGTCCTGTTATTTAAATCACGTATTTGAAAGAGTTAATTATTATTGCTACATAGAAAAAATCGTGCATTACGATGTTTTTCGGATATACTACTGCCTCGAGTAAAATGGTCCTGTTATTTTAAATCACGTATTTAACGACACATCGCGCTCATTTCCATTGCTATATATGGCTCTAGGATCGGCCCTGACGAGATGTATTTCGTAGGTTAGGTTAGGTCTCTTACATATAAAAGTCCATGTGGTAGAGTAAGCAATATATATATATATATATATATATAGAAAGAGGGTCTGGAAGGAAGTTTACCAATGATTAAATTCTCTTTGCGAGTGACCCGTTGCCCGCGTCGGGCTAACCTTTGGTTAGCTTCCCCCCGAATTGTTCATTCTGACGAAGGTCAAGCTTTTCACTCCACCTTAGACCTACAGTTTACGTGGATTCCGAAACCCACGACCCATCAGTAGCCAGCGTTTTGACCACTAGGGCCTCCTGGGTACCCATTTATCTACCAACCACTTTCTTTATTGTGTGGAAGGATGAACAGCGGGCTTTGCTGCGCGCCGGCTGCCGTCGGGTCTCGAACCCTGGGCCGATGGATTTCGTAGTCCGCGACGCTAACCACTACACCACCGAGGCGGTATTTGTCATTACTTACTCGGACTATAGTGGATTTAATTATCCCAGAAGAGTTCCATGCACGGTCTGTGTGTAGCATATATATATTGGGGGGAGATCTCTCACCCGTTCTTCGGCCCGACCCCGTTTCATTGTAGAAATAATAATAATAATGATAATAAGAATAGATGTGCAAGGTGTTGCAGTTAAGATGTAGTTTGGTGTGTAAAAAGTTATTTATTAATAAGTAGAATTTAATTGGCTTCAAATTATATTTTAAAATACGCGTAAATATTTGTAGAAGTAATAAACAATGAAAAATTAATATGGAGTCAGTGGTGATTTCTGCTCGAATAGCTTGTAGAAGGATAATCCCTCGACCCGAAAAAGGTCCCTAGAGACCTTTTTCGTTCGAATCGTGTCCCTAGAGACACGATTCGAACTGATTTAGCTTCTGCCTTTCATCGTGTAGGTGTGTGTGTGTGTGTGTGTGTGTGTGTGGGTGTGTGCATGAGTTGTTTATTATATATATTATATATATATATAGATATATATATATAATATATATATATATATAGCGGGGTCGGACGTTTTTCCCACTGTTATTCGTGACTTAAATATTTATAATAAAAATCAAGTGTCTAAAAAGTTATTTAATAAGCAGAAATAAGATGTTTAAAGACCAGATATTCTCGACCCGCTATAGTGGCTTGGGCAATGAATAATTTCTTTATTTATCATCATTTTTTCATTTTTTTCGTCGCAGGAATGAGGCTATATGTTTCATAAGTTTTCATCTCGTTTGGTGGAATTGTATCGTAAATTATTTAAATGAAGTTTCAATTAATTGGTTTTACTGTTATTTAGGAAAATTTATATTGTGGAAGGATGAACAGCTGGGTTTTGCTGCGCGCAGGCTGCCGTCGTGTCTCGAACCCTGGGCCGATGGATTCGTAGTCCGCTACGCTAACCACTACACCACCGAGGCGGTATTTGTCATTACTTACTCGGACTATAGTGGATTTAATTATCCCAGAAGAGTTCCTTGTTCCATGCACGGTCTGTGTGTGTAGCATATATATATATAGATATATATATATATTATATATATATGTGTGTACGTTTTTCCCACTTTTATTCGTGACTTAAATATTTATAATAAAAGTAAACTTATGTCGAAATAGTTACCCGTAAAATTAATTATTTTCTATTATGGCGTTTCGAAGGTAAACTATGTTATTTGTTTCTTTAAGTTCAATGGAGTTAATGTTAAATTTGCTTCTAAACTAAAATTAAATGTTATAAATAAATATATATATATATATATATAGCATAATAATATATATCTAGCAATCCGATCATTGCAAAAAAAAACTGGAAAGGTATGCAATTAATAAAGGTGTTTTAAACAGAAGTTTAATTGGAATAACTATCGTCATATATGTGTTACACGATTAATGGGACACATGGCGCTATCTGGAATACCTTGCGCTATCTGGCAACTCAGCCAGAATAGAGGATTATAAAAGATCGCGAAGCTGGTGAAGAACCATTCCCCCCTCGGCTCCGGCCGAGTAAGGAGCTCTGCTCCTTCTATTTCAGGCCCTTTGGTAAACCCCATAGTGGCCTCTTAGGTTAGGGAAACGAAAATAAATTGGGGGAGAACTCCACTCTGTCCTTCAGGTGTCTTCTCTCTCTCTCTCTCTCTCTCTCTCTCTCCTGCATGCATCTTCCTCCTTCAGATGTCTCTCTCTCCTGTATGTTTGCCTCCAGCATGTGTACTGCATGTGTACTCCTGCATGTGTGCGTGTACCTCCAGCATGTGTACCTACTGCATGTGTACTCCTGCATGTATGTGTACCTCCAGCATGTGCACCTCCTGCATGTGTACCTATCCTCTCTCCTTCATGCGTCTCTCCCTCCTACATGCATCTCTCTCTTCTTCAGGCGTCTCTCCCTCCTACAGGCATCTCTCTCTCTTCTTCAGCTCTCTCTCCTTCAGCTGTCTCTCTCTCTCCTTCAGGCGTCTCTCCCCCTTGGCTCAGCCAACTGGCTGATTCTGGCTGATTAGGAGCCTATAAAACAACGCCAGCCCGGCTGGAAGTCTTAGTGTGCACTTGGCTCCTGCCAGGTGAACACCTCTCCTCCTTTCTCTCCTCCTCCTCCTTTCTCTTGGGATAACGCCGCCTCCAAGTTTCACCCCCACCCCCTTTCCCCCACCCCCCTTTGCAACAACCCCCCTTGCAACAACCCCCTTTGCAACAACCCCCCCCCCCTTTGCAACATTACATAATAACCTGCAACATTCCTGCACTCTCCCCTTTTGCGGCTATACTACTCGGCGGTCCTATGGCAATTACCGATAGATCAGTTTGTTTCTTTTGTGAGTTCATGGAGGAATTAGTTGACATAAAACGCAGTGTAGGTGAAGTAGCGGAAAGACTTGCAACGCTTGATGAGGGCAGGGGTAGGGCTACGGTTGACGGAAGCCGAACCAATAGTAACGTTGAAGACGTTAGTAATTTGAAGGGTGAGGTGCGTAACCTAGTTTCTAGTTTAGGTAGCTTGTCGGGAAGGTTAGATAAAGTTGAGGAAGGGGCTAAGGTTTGTCCGAGAGTAGTAGATAGCGAGGGATTTAGAGAGGTTAAGGGTGGAGCTAGGCCGCGTACGTTAGGTGATAGGAATCCCTCCCTAGCTAGGTTTCGAACCCTTTCGTCCATTTGGAAAGGGACGTGAATGAGGGGGAAACTTTTCTAATTGGGGACTCTTTAGTGCGCCACATGGGCAAAGAGTTCATTGAACCGCATCCAACCAAGAGGAGGAGGGTCTGTCTCCCAGGGGCCAGGGTTGACAGAGTTAGAGACGAAGTGGATAGGATTGACGTTGCCTCCCGTCACTCAATGTTGGTGACGATGGTAGGAGGCAACGACTCGTATAGGCCCGATACGAGAGTGCCTGACCTTTTGGAGAGATATAGGGGGTTAATTAGGTCCCTGAAGGCAAGGTCAGATAGGTCTTTAGTTCTAGGTATTACCCCTAGGCACGGGTTGGGTCTTAGAATTATGTCAAAAACAATATTTTTGAATAACAAATTAGAAGAGATTTGTGCTGAGGAAAATGTACCCTTCGTAAAGCTGTGGTCCGAATTCAGTGATCCTAGCCTTTTTTTAAAAGATAGGGTGCATTTTAATGAAATAGGTAATGCTAAGCTAGGTAGGTTAATTGACGAAAACGTACGAAAGCTGTATAGGTCGAAGCCTTCTTTAAACGTTGTGGGTCCGGGAAACGCGGACCCGACGTGATAAATAGTTTAAAACGCGGGCCCGTGGTAAAAAATAACTTAAACGTCTTTTATTGTAACGCGCGTAGTATTAGAAATAAATTAAATGAATTTAAGGCGATAATTTGTTCCGGCAACTATGATATAGTTGCTATCACTGAAACTTGGTTAAATACCGTGACTTGGGACTTGTTGGGGGAACTTGTATACCGGGTTTTAAACTCTTTACTAATGATAGGTTACATAGGTTTGGTGGCGACGTTTTGCTGTACATTCGTAATTCCCTTAGGGCTATCGAGGTTAAGTTAGATTTTCCGGCAGCAATTAATGCGATATGTGTTGAAGTTAGGGCGCGTAGTATTAGTTTTAATATTGTTGTTGTTTATAGACCTCCCGTTCAACCCCTCGATACAGATACTAGATTTTACTCACTTCTTGGTAATTTTATTGACAATCGGAATAGTGTAATTGTCGGAGACTTTAACTGCCCTAATGTTAATTACGAGAATTTTACTGGTAATGAGGAGGGTTTGAGATTGGTTGAGTTTATGGACGATAACTTTTTACGACAGATAGTTACCGAACCAACGCGCGGTGCCAATATTTTAGATTTGGTGATGACGAACGGCGAGAATATAGTCGAAGGTTTAGAAATAGGCGAGAGTTTAGGATGTAGTGATCATCAAATTCTTAGGTTTCGGTTATTGATAGAAAACACTCAGGATAGTAACGTCATAGAAGTCCCTGATTTTCGTAGGGCTAATTTTGATAGTTTTGCGGATAGGATGAGAGTAGTGGACTGGGATAACTTATTTATGGGTAATGACACAAATTTGCATTGGGTGGCGTTTAAAGAAAGTTTTAGGAATATTGAAAGGGAGTTTATTCCTCGTAGGCCTAAGCGCGCTAGAAATCGTGGTAGGCCGAAGTGGTGGACTAGGGAAATAGGAGAGTTCATAAACGAGCGTAATAGAGCGTATAGACTTAGTAAGCGCAATGGCACGGCAGCTAACTTTAATAGATATATCGAGCTTAGGCGTCAGGTTAAAAGATCAGTTAGGAATGCCAAGCGTAATTTAGATATACTTATAGCTGCGGATAGTAAACATAATCCAAAAAAGTTTTTTGAATATGTCAATAATCGTAAACCGATAAAAGATAACATAGGCCATCAAGTGGATGTTAATGGCGCTTTGGCTTCTGACGCTCAGGCGATGGCGGGTATTTTCAATAACTTTTTTGCGACAGTTTTTACCGTAGAAGACGTAAACTAATGTCCCCGACGTGGACGATATCGTTCCATTTAGTAGCGAGACTATTTTGGATTAAATAACTGTTTACGAGGCTGAGATTGCGCATTATATCGATAGGCTAAAAGTTAGCAAGGCTCCAGGCCCTGACGCTTTTTATCCCAGACATTTGAAAGACGTTATCGTAGGCCCCTTAACGAAGATTTTTAATCAGTCACTCGAATCGGGGATTATTCCTGAAGACTTCAAATTAGCTAACGTCACGCCTATTTTTAAAAAAGGCGACCGTGCAGTAGCTAGCAATTATAGGCCCATTAGCTTAACGTCAATTGTCGGTAAACTTTTGGAATCCTTAGTTAGGGATCGTATCATCGATCACTTAGAAAGTAGAGATTTGATTAATAGTAGTCAGGGTTTCGACGCCATAGGTCTTGTTTAACTAATTTGTTAGAATTTTATAATGAAATAGTGCGCGAATACGATAGGCATAGAGCAGCTGACGTTATTTATTTAGATTTTAAAAAGGCGTTCGATACAGTTCCGCATAGGAGACTAATTGCGAAGGTCAAAGCGCACGGTATACGCGGTCAGGTAGCTAACTGGTTAGAAGAATGGCTTCGTGCTAGGAGGCAGAGGGTCGTAGTTAATGGTAGTGAATCGGGGTGGTTAGATGTAGGTAGCGGTGTCCCACAGGGTTCAGTGTTAGGCCCATTGCTATTCGTAATTTACATTAACGACATCGATGTAGGATTGACTAGTAACGTGTCAAAATTCGCGGACGATACTAAAATAGGCGGTAAGGTTGTTAACGAGGACGATAGAAATAGGATCCAAGACGATGTAAATAGGATTATGGAGTGGACAGATAAGTGGCAGATGCAATTTAACGTAGACAAATGTAAAGTTTTGCAATAGATTCTCGCAACAATAATTACATGTACACGATGGATGATAGGGAGTTAGCGAGCGTTGACGAGGAAGTAGATTTAGGCGTACGCGTATCTAAGGATTTAAAGGTTAGGAACCAGTGCATGGAGTCTTACGCAAAAGCTAATAGGATGTTAGGCTTCATAGCGCGTAATTTCGAATTTGAATCGAAGGATATTATATTGCCCCTTTACAAGTTCCTAGTCAGGCCTCATTTAGAATATGCCGTTCAGTTTTGGTGCCCGTACTTGCGTGAGGATATTGATAGGTTAGAAAGGGTTCAGCGTCGTGCCACGAAACTGATTCCGTCATTGCGCAACAAGCCTTATGAAGGTAGGATTAAAGAGCTAGACCTGTATTCACTCGAAACTAGGAGATTAAGGGGGGAGCTTATTGAAGTTTTCAAAATCGTTAATAACATCGATAACGTAAATTTTTGACAAATTGTTCACTTTCGATAATAGTAATACTCGTAATAACGGATTTAAATTGCGTGGCAGACGTTTCATTACTAATATCGCTAAAAACTTCTTTACGTTTAAAGTAATTGATAAATGGAATAATCCTCCCGCGTCAGTCGTTCATTCTACCAGCGTTAATATGTTAAGAACCGTCTTGACAGATATTTTAAAAGTATTAACGTTGTTTAAAAAAAAACAAAGTTAGCAACAGGAGCTCTGGTGGTGGTGGTCAAGGATGAGTCTGTTGACGATGAATGCCAGCTTGTGACATGCCAGCGTGTGATGCCAGCAATAAAAAAAAAAAAAATTAGACTAACACGAACGTAGATGCAGCTCGTAGCGTAAACTAACCCACTTTTTGTTTAACTTTACCTACTTTTTTTACTTTGCATGTCTGTAACTCTTTTCTTGCATGTTTGTAGTTTGCATGGTATGACTGTGAGTTAAGACTGTGTTTGCATGGTTTGTAAGCGTTCTTATTTTACTTCTTTTCATCTTTCACCCCTCTCCTATTCTCTTCGACTATTTTTCTGACTTGTCGGCAGTGGCCGGCGGATGATGATGGTGAGTCTTTTTTCTCTTTTTCTGAATGAATGTTAACCCACGAATGATAGGTGTTGCTCCTTACTTAACCCCTTATTCTCTTCTCTTCTCTTAACCCCCTACTCTTTCCTTTCTCTCGGGCTAACCTTGGAGTGGATCTTAGGGTCTTTGTTAGCCTTAGCTTCTGTAACTCTGTAGATCTTTGTCAAAATTTTTAGTTTTTAAATTTATTATTGTTTGATTTATCTTATCGTTTGTTACTGTCAGGAATATTGTACTGTTTTATGAGATTTATATTGCCATTATCATTACCATTATCATTATCATAACGCTGATAATGTGTCATTATGGGATCCACTGTTAATTCCGGGTCGTAATCTATAAATGTTCGTTTGATGTATTTGTAATTTCGAAGAATCTTCTAAATATTATATAAAGGTATTGGAGTCACTCCTAAACTCGTCACTAAAATTTTTTTGTTTAATTTAAAATAATAATAATAATAATAATAAAGGATTTACATTTAATTTCCAATATTCTGAATAGTTTTTTATTTTCAGTACTGAGCTTCTTAATAATAATTCTAGATAAGAATTTGCAGTATGCTAAGAATACTGTCTTCATTTTTTCTTCTGCTGACGCGTTTCGTTCATATACTTTGAACATCTTCAGAGCTTTATACAACTTCTACAACCCAAAACTGTATATGAGATATGTCGACGATACCTTGATACTATTTAAAAACAATAACCACATTCCTTTATTTATTCGAAGACTTCATGAACTAAGTAAATTGAAATTCACATTTGAACCTTCCTTGAATAATACACTCTCTTTTCTCGACATTAATATATTCATTGGTCAAAATGGATGTTTAACGACTGGTGTACATGTGAAAGCAACAGACAAAGGAACGTATTTAAATTATAATTCATACTCACCAGAAAAATATAAACTATCAATAATTAAAACACTCCTGCACAGAGCTTTCAATATATGCTCAAGTTGGCAACTATTTAATCAAGAAATTGAGAGAATAAAGCAAAATCTAATGAACAGTGATTTTCCGCTATTTTTAATCGATATCATAAACCGAACTCTAACAAATTTATATAACAATAATAAGGAGGAGGATGAAAATAAAAATAAAAATACAGATATAAAATTTTACTTCGAAACAAGAAACCCAACTAGACTAAAACATGAAGAAAAATGTCTAAACAATATATTAAAGAAGGACATAAAACCAATGGATAAAGAAAAAACTATCAATGTTAACATATACTATAAAAACAAAAAGTTATCAAGCCATTTTTCGACACGTAACAAAAACCCTGATAAGCAACATCATGTGGTGTACCAATTTACGTGTCCTGTAGTTGACTGTACGTCGACTTACATTGGTTACACCACAAACCACATTAAAGAGAGAGCATACCAACATAAATATCGTCCAAGTAAAATTAACGAACATTACAGAGTAGATCATAAAATATTAAATTTAAAAAATATTTCACAAAACTTTCAAATCTTATACTCATCATATACGTACAAAAACTAAAAATTGCCGAAGCCTTTTACATTAAAATGAAAAAACCGAAAATTAATATAAAATTTAATGAACTTTCGAATATTTGCACCTATGACAAAGCATTCCGCCAAATAGGGTGGAGCAAAATGAAAATCAAACTTTTAATTGGAAGGAGCTTGTATGGAGAATAACCAAAATCAGGAGTACGAGTAAGATCATGAACTGTGGCAACCCCTTAAGGATCTCTGCTCCAAATATGACGTTTGAAAGGCACCAGATGCCGGTAACTATAGTCAAATTCCAGAACTTTTAGGAAGGACATGACTCTTGAGAAAATTAAATAGGGGAATACGTCTATAAAATTAATGGAAGGGACAGAATTGGTTGAACGAAGTGAAAATTGCTATTATAAAAAATACGTTATGCACCTCGGTGGTGTATTAGTTAGCGTCGCTGACTACGAATCCATCGGCCCCGGGATCGAGACCCGGTGATGGCAGCTGGCGCGCAGCTAAACCCAGCTGTTCATCCTTCCACACAATAAAGAAAGTGGCTGGTAGATAAATGGGTACCCTGGGTGGCCTTATGGGTGGCCTAGTGGTTAAGACGCTGGGCTGCTGGTGGGGCGTGGTTCGGATTCCACGTTAAACTGTAGGTCAAAGGTGGAGCGAAAAGTTTGACCTTCGTCAGAATGAAGAATTCGGGCGGAAGCTAACCAAAGGACTGTAAAGTTGTTACGTTATCAACATAGATGAGGGGAAAAGAGAATTATGGGGCATGTAGTGAGCACACAGAGATGTAAATTTTGGATATTAATTAGAGCTATTCGAAAGGACTACATATTCGTTATGAACGAACTCATTGGGAACGGAGAATTTATGACCATGTAACGGTGGTTTACACTGTCGTGATTTGCTTTATTTATTCTTCAATTTTCGTTATTTACTTATTTATTTTCATTATATTACTTAATTTGTACTTTTTTCTGCTACTTTACCCAAATATTCTGAATTCTCTAAAGATAACTCGTGGCCCGAGAACTGACTTGAAACATAGGCTTGCATGGTGGAACATTTTGAACAAAGAAAGGGATTTTGGGAATGACAACACTCTAAATGGTACTAGACGTTTGGTTATATATATATATATATATATATATATATATATATATATATATATGTGTGTGTGTGTGTGTTGTGTGTGTGTCTGTGTGTGTGTGTGTGTGTGTGTACATTAGGGTGGATCGATTTTACATTTTTTTCGATTTCCATATTCTAATAGAGACAAAAACTTGCGCATGCATAAAAAAAATAGCCTCTGCAAAATCTTAGCTTAATAGGTAATTATCTTCTGCCCCCGGCAGAGCGATGAAAATCATATTTTAGTAGTCAAAAACGTATTTTTAAACCCTAGCCTAGAGTCATAAAATTTTGCGTGTGTGTTATTTCATGCCTAAGCAACGACATAAATGCTATGGGAAATATATAAATGCATTATTTAAGACAAAGAGCCGATCTGAAAATATGTATAATATACATATTTTCAGATCAGCTCTTTGTCTTAAATAATGCATTTATATATTTCCCATAGCATTTATATCGTTGATTAGGCATGAAATAACACACACGCAAAATTTTATGACTCTAGGCTAGGGTTTAAAAATACGTTTTTGACTACTAAAATATGATTTTCATCGCTCTGCCGGGGGCAGAAGATGATTATCTATTAAGCTAAGACTTTGCAGAGGCTATTTTCTCATGCATGCGCAAGTTTTTGTCTCTATTAGAATATGGAAATCGAAAAAATGTAAAATCGATCCACCCTAGTGTACATATATGAAATTTCTACTTGACATGTCATAAATAATTTAGCTTTCTGAAATGAATAACAGCTATTTTGAAATGTTTACAATATTTGAACTATCTGAAAACAGTGCATAATTGTTTTATATATTTAAAGGCGTAGAAATTAAACGTTTTATTTGTATAATAAGTTAATTTTCTATTCTTTGCGCCTAGACGCATGCGCATTGGGGTTAAAAATATTACGAAATTGTGATGGAGTTTATTTAGTGGTCGTATTTATAGGCCATCTCGAAAAGAGGAGAAATCAATTATATATGTGTATTTATCTGTTTATTCTAGGTAGGCTTGGTATTCCAATTGTCTTTTCATGCATTTATTAATTTTATTTATTTGGCTAGACCTTGGCTAGTCGTCTTTCAAGGTTAAGAACCAGCCTGTGACCCTGACCCTAGCCTTAAACCGGTGCTACTGTAGTATGCGGTCTACCTACGATTCGGCGGTCTACCTTTTAATTATAGCTTCTTATCTTCTTATTATTTTATTATTAGGTTAATTGTACGTCCTTGACGATTGGTTAGGTTAAGTCGTGATATTTTCGTTAAAACTAACGAAAATATCACGACTTAACCTAACCAATCATCAAGGGCGTACTGTAGTATGCGGTCTACCGTTAAGTATGCGGTAGTAGTATGTTTAACTTCTTTAATAATTCCTTAATTGTGTAAATTCAATTATAATTCCTTTCAATTCATTTTCAATTCTTTTTAAATATTTTGAACGGTAGACCGCATACTACAGTAGAAACTTAACGGTAGACCGCATACTACAGTAGAAACTTAACGGTAGACCGCATACTACAGTAGAAACTTAACGGTAGACCGCATACTACAGTAGAAACTTAACGGTAGACCGCATACTACAGTAGAAACTTAACGGTAGACCGCATACTACAGTAGCACCCTTAAACCTAGGCCTCTAGATATATAATAGGCCTATCCTAGGTTCAGTCTCTAAGTTAGACAATCTATAGTTGAGAAGAAACGCTGATATGTTAGAAAGGGTTGGGGCTGAACAAGCAAAGTGAATCCAAAGCTGAGAGTTAAAATATTTGAAGAAATATTAGCTGAATTGGATATGTTTTCACTTGGAAAACGTCGACTTATAGAAATAGTTCCAGTATTTAGAACTGAGAAATGGCTTTGATAATGTAAATTATGGGAAGTTATTTGATACAAGAAGAAATGGATGTAAATTGAAAGTCAAAACTTATTAAGAGTAATGCTGTGAAGCAATTTTTTCATATAAACTTAAACTTATACTTAAACTCTTCAAAATTTCATGCATTAGACATTTTATTAAACATTCTATTAGACATTTCAGATTAGTCTTTTCGACTGCTTAAAAAAATTGGGGCAATTTAAACATTTCAGTTGACTTAATAAAATGTCTAACGAAGTGTTTAACTAATGTGAAATGTCAGATGCATTAGACATTTCAAAATTTGCAAAACTTAGACAATGAAACGTCTAATGAAACGTCTACTTCTGTTTAGAGCAGTGGTTCTTAAACTGGGGGTTGCGAGAATATTTCAGAGGGGGTAATAAAATTGTAAATGGAAAATGTCTGTGTTTCGGTTTTTTTTATATCAAATAAAGTTAATGAATATTAATCAATACACTTGAACATCAGGGAGAAATGGATCAGAAGTCAACTGATAGGGGAAGCGCGGGAGAAAAAAGTTTAAGAACCACTTATTTAGAGTGAAACGTTTTCTATTTAAATGGTTTATTGAATTAGCACAAAAATAATAACGGGTGAAAAGCGAGCATGGACAAATGTTTTAACAAAATAACGCGGGGAGAGAACTTAAGCTAGCACTAAAAAAATCATTTCACAAAACTACATATTTAGCAAACACTTCTGGTCATTAACACCGCCCAAGAGAGCCTGCCTAAACCAAGACATTTCAAAATCTACACCTGAGCTAGCCTCCAAATCCGCTTTCGTGAGTTGTCAATTATTATTGGCGACAGCAACACAATAATTTTGTTCCATTTAAAATAATCATTATTAAATTTTATATAAACATTCAACCAATTACACGTAATTTCATTTAAAATAATTATTAATAAAATTTCATATTAAAAATTAATACATGATATCACCATGAACTTCGATGGTGTGTACGATTCTTTTCAGTGGAGATGGTCAATCACTCATGACTTCAGGAAAAGTTATCAGAATAAGTGCAGTGCAGACAACCGTTTCAGAAAAGAAATTTAATTCTCGTTTATTTAATGACTCTGCTTTGATTGGCCTGAATGAAAGTGGTTATTTCCATTGTAATGAAAGCGATTTAGTTTTAAGGAAAGAATTAAGTATGGTATTGTTTTTGAAGTAATGCTGGATTAGAACATTTTTTAACCTTTTCTTTACATTCGTCGTGAAGGAGTAAATTCAACTCCACTTCATTGAAAATCATGATTGAATAATAAATGTATGAATAATGAAATAATAGGCAAATAAGAGAGTGCGCTCATCGAAGAAAGACTATGACCGTCCAAGGGAGGCTCATGAAAAACATGGGGGGCATGAAAACCACGAGAACTACAGATCTTGAAGAACGTAAGAGGAAGAGGTAAACAAAACGTCTCCTTCGCCTCCTTCAGCGAAAGGGAAAAAACAGGAAGACAAAGCTGAAGGAAGACATTTACAAGACAAAGAGGCCAAATACTGTAATTAAATGAGCCCAATTTTCGATGTTGAGCAAAAAGTTTTCTTCTTTGATGTTAAACGCAAAGAAAGTGAACATGTAAAGAAGTTTCAAAGAGATTCACAGGTCAGAAGTCTCAAATGGAATCCCCGAATTAATAGATCCTTCGCAGTTCTTTATTTATTATTAGGTAAAAAATTCTGCATTGTATTGGCATTGTTTTTTTCCAATATTGATAAAGATCTTAAGAAAAAAGAAGGACGGTATTTCAACGTAAAGAGAATAAATTCGTTTCAGGACTCTCATTTGAAGCGAAAAGGAGTGAATATTTTTTTTTGAACGAAATCATGACTGGTGTTGATAAGCTGAAACGAAGGAATATTTCATTTGGTGGCTGAAAACAAATGAATGAACAAAGGCATTCTCTTTCGCTTCGTTCACTTCACAAATATCACTGATCCATAGTCAAAATTAAGGAAACTGCATATATATATATATATATATATATATATATATATATATATGGGATTGAACTCAGAATGGTCCCCTGAGGTTCTTTCATGATACACACAGACCATGCATGAAACAAGGAGCTCTTCTGGGAAAATTAAATCCACTCTAGTCCGAATAAGTAATGGTAAATGATAAACACTATGTTTTTTCTTCTTCATGATGTTAGCCCGACGTGGGCAACGGGTCACTCGCAAAGAGGCCCCCAAAATATAGCTTCCCTCACCAGCTATCTGCAAAGCAGAGAGGATCCAGCTTTGGGACAGGATCTAGGGGTTACAGCTACACCTAGCCTACTATATCCACAACCTCAATATAAGCAAAAGACTCGTTGCATTCACGTCGGATTGAATACATCAAAGAAAAAGGGGTAACTATTGTATTTTTAGCCAAACACCAAAACTTAACCTCAACTGGCAAAATTGAGCATCCACTTTTCAAGGCACATAACATGTCCGTTTCATGATGGGCGCTCAATTTTTCCAGTTGAGGTTTAAGTTTTGGTTTTTGGCTAAAAATCAATAGTTACCCCTTTTTCTTTGACGTATTCAATCCGCCTGGTGAAGTAGTGAGTTGGTTTCTTGTACTCTCCACCTCACATAGCAAGGTACGCCTGGCTCATCAGGGATTGTTCTGAGCCAGGGGTCTAATCTTCTTTTGAAGATGTCCACTGTAACACCATTCGTGTTCCTTAGGTCTTTGGGCAGCTGATTAAACAGTTTTAGTCCTCTCACAACAAAACTATTTTCTCTCAGGGTTAACGATGTTCCCTGCCTCGCCTTTAATTTGGGAACACGACACAGTCCTTCCTTTTCTATTTTCCACTGTTGTTTGGGGAGTTACGGGGTTCAGAGTAAGATTAGGGACTAGTTTCTCCATTATTTTCCAAGTTTAAATAATGGTGGATCTCTCTCTTCTCCTTTCCAGTGAATATAGGTTTAGTTCGTGTAACCTTTCCCAGTAATTTAGTTCTTTGCACCCATTGATCTTGGCTGTGAAGCTTCTCTGAATCCCTTCTAGTTGTCTAATGTCTTCTTTTTTATATGGGCATATTAGGACCGAGCAGTATTCCAATTTGGGCATGATCAGTGTTTTCAGTAGAGGAATCATTATATTCTTATCCCTTCGTTTAAAGGTTCTTAGTATCTGCCCAGTTATTCTCTTTGCTCTGTTTATTGCTGTCTTATTTTGTGTTTCAAATTTCGCATCATCAGTCATGACAACCCCTAAATCTTTTGCTCTAGAATTTCTCTGAATTTCCTGTCCCTTTGGGGTATAATAGTCCATGGATTTTAGGTCTTTTCTTTTTCCGTACCGTAACAGCTGAAATTTCTCAGTGTTAAACTTCATATTGTTGTCTTTCGTCCACTTGTAGATTCTGTTCATGTAGGTTTGTAGAGATCCTATATCTTCTGGGTTTCTTATTTTTCTACTGATCTTTGTGTCATCTGCAAAGGATGTTATTGTGCTGTCTCTGGTAACGTCCTCATCTCTGTCAGTTAGCATGATTATGAAGAGTAGTGGAGCTAATACTGTTCCTTGTGGTACTGAGCTGAGGACCTCTGATTCTGATAAAGATACTCCTTGTACTGTAACGACTTGTCGCCGCTTACTAAGGAAATTTTATATCCATTTCCCTACTTTTCCTGTTATTCCCATATATTTCAGTTTATGTATTATGATTCCATGGTCACACTTGTCGAACGCTTTGGCAAAGTCTGTGTATATTATATCATAGTTTTCATTACTTTCAAGTGCATCAATAATGTTGTAGTGTTCCATTAGTTGTGATAGGCATGATCTACCTGACCGAAACCAATGTTCGTTATCATTCAATTTTTTTCTGAGTTTCCAAAAACTCGTAGATTTTCTGTCTAACTATTCTTTCAAATATTTTAGTGAGATGAGATATAAGCGACACTCGCCTATAGTTTTTGGCCTCGGATCGATCTCCTCTATATATTGGGACTATGTTCGCGCTCTTCAGGATGCCCGATATTTCTCCCGTGTCTAGTGATCGTCTCCATATCCAATATAGGGGCTCAGCGATTGCATTTTTGCAGTTTTTGATGAGTGTGGCATTCCATTTATCCAGTCCTGCCGCTGAGTGTGCTTTTAGTTTCCCTATAGCTTGTATAATATCATCTGTCGTAAAGTCGAAGTCCGTTATACTTTCCACTTGTAGTTCTTCAAAGAACACGTTTCTATCACATGTCAGTTTGTCAGTTTTGGGGATACTGAAAGGTGATTCGTACTGAGCTCTTAATATTTGAGATACTTCTGTTAGAATTCAGGGATTCTTAACCTGGTGCTCGCGAGCACCAAAGTGCTCTTTAAGTTGTGTACAGTGTTCTCCACCATCACCTAAAACTTTTCTCGCGAGCACTAGAGTGAAGCCCTTGACCCCTCCTGCCTCATAAAAAGCAATTTATTTTATCAAACGTAGCAATGAATGTTTAATATACATGGAAAGTTAAGGTGCATGAAAAGATTAAGAAACCCTGTGTTAGAATATCAGATAAAGCACTGTTCTCATTTTTCAGAGGTCCGTTAGTCACATGGTTTTTCGACTTCCTTTCTGCAAAATTATGGAAGTACTTTGAGTTAATCTTTATCGCTTCTATAGCGTCGTCTTCTTTTTCTATATGCTTCTCAATTAGTTCCTGTATGACGTCATCGATACTCTGTAGTTTATCATTTAATATTTTTTGATGTTGTTATCTTTACAGTTACATAATTTTGCAGTCACTCTTTTCTCTTTCGGAACAATGGCCTCTTTTATCTCTCGAACCTGCTTCTCTTTCATCTTTGTTGTATTTTTGGGACATGTCTTTCCACAATTTCCAGCGTCTTCTCCTTTAAAGTCATTAACATGAGCAATACTGTGCAAAAGATTAAGACACCTCATTTACTGTTGTACTTTTCGAATTTACTGTAATGTTAATTTAGGAACATTTCTTTAAATTAATCATTTTGAACCATACAGTATATCATTAAAAAGCCCACAAAATTTCCTTTCCAATGATATATACTTCAAAATGATTAATCTAAAGAAATGTTCCTAAATTAACATTACAGTAAATCCGAAAAGTACAAAAGTAAATGAGGTGTCCTAATCTTTTTGCATACCATTGTATATATATAAATACTACATGTATGTATAATGAATGACACGCATAAGCACACGGGATTTTTGTTATATATATATATATATATATATATATATATATATATATATATATGCAATAACTTTATCTAATAACGTAAGTGTACAAACGCACTAAGAAAATAAAATTAGATTAGAACTCTAAAACCCTAAAATTTTCCAAACTCAAGCTATTTAACTCATTAGAGGCTCACAAAGATGAGCAAAAGAAAATGGAAGAGTTGCTTAAAGAGCCACGCAACAGTAAGAAACAGACCTACTGTTATTTCTCCTTGTCTAATTGTTGTCTTGCTTCTTCAAGTGGCTGACCCATTTTCCATCTCTTGATCTTTTGAGGCTATGATGAGTTTTAATATCTTTTACGCACAAAAAGATATATTTTCTTTCTATAATTTTTGACAACTTTTGTTCTATACATTTCATTCATTTTCATTTCTCAACATTTTGCAGAAAAGATAATTCTGAAACTCGTAACATAAGTAGATATTGAAGATTCTTTTTAATAGGAAACAACAGAAACATACGAGGCCCTCCCAGAAAGAAGTGGCTCAGCGAAAAAAGTAAAAAATGCCAGAAAACGCAGTTAAAGTTGTACCAAATTTGAAGGTGACATAACTTTTGAACTTGTGAACATATTTCGTAGATATAATATTTTCAAAAGTATTATATAGATAAAAATTGTAAACCGTTTGGCTCCTTATATTACATGTCAGAATTAGGGTTCAAAATGGGAACCGCATAGACACTAACCGGGTACTTACTAGCTTTCTAAATTATATTGTTAATACTTATGTATTATTACTTAGAACGTTAGAATTGCCAAAAGCTCATTTAGGTGTTTCGACTTGAAGGCTTTAGGAACTTTCCTGTTTACAGCGTAAATACTCCTATTCTTAAACTAACATTACAAAGAGAAATCATTTTAATTTGTCTGCATATTTTTTTTAAAAAGAGAAGGTGGCAAAATTCCCCCTTGTCTAACTTCATTCCTTATTTGAAATGCCCATTTAAATCTCGTTTTTAAGTCCATCGGTAGCAAATTGATTATTTTTGAAATTAAAGCATTCAAGAAATAATTGTTTTGGGGGAACATTTATCTCTTGCGGATTTGACCAGTAAAACAATTTATTAGAAATAAATATTCAAAAAAATTCATTTTCACGTGCTCATGAAAAAAAAGAGTTGGAAGGATGTCAATTCTTCTACATGTGAGGCCCTACTAGGAAGAAGTGGCTAAGCGACAAAAGCAAAAAACGTCAAAAAAAAACCCAGTTAAAGTTGTACCAAATTTGAAATTGCCATAACTTTTGAACTTTTGAACATATTTCCAATATGTTCAAAAGTTCAAAAGTTATGGGAACTTTCAAATTGGTACAACTTTATAAAGCGTTTTCTAACTTTTTCTATTTTTGCCACTTAGCCATTTCTTCCAGGGAGTGCCTGGAACGTTCCACACAAATAATAATAAATATTCTTAAAAAAAAAAATAGCAATCATTTCAGGAGCAAAACAAAATGTTTTTCCTGAACCAAATTCAGAAATTTCTTAGGAACAGCTTAAAAAATATGAAAACGAATCAGAAATTGAAAATTAATAGTTTTGAATATATTTATCTGAAGCAAATTTAAAAATTATTTATTGAATGAATTTCAAGGAATAAATCTGACATTTTGTTTGCAGAAAAAATCTTTGCATTTTTAAGCCTTTTCTATTCAGGATTTACATTTGTATATAAATTGCCAGAAATTATTCTTAAAAGTTTAATTTTAGATTTGTGAAATGTTTTACACTTTGGTGTTTCATTTCTTAGAAATGTACGATATATATATATTATATATATATGCTGCAAACCACAAGGAAAAAGAAAAACGATTCCAAGGCTCTTCGTTTATTCAGAGCTACACCTCGTCAGGAAATGAAAAGAGAAAGCAAGTTGCCCATAAATATATACAACGTAGCGGAAACCAAAACAATTAGCATATACTTAACAAGAGTTAATGAGAGGCAAAAGGAATTTTTAGATCCAGAAAAGATGGCTTCCATCATTGAAAAAGGAAATGATGGAAGCCTATCTTTTCTGGATCTAAAAATTTGGAGATGCTCTAATCAGTTCAAATTTGAAGTCTATCGCAAGCCTACTAATAATAACTCTTATGTGCATTTTTATTCTGACCATCATCCCTCGATTAAATCCTCTATTTTCTCTGCTGTTTCTTAGAGCATTGAGAGTTGTCAGTCCTAATTTTAGATTCCGAGTTATGCAATATCATGAATATTGGTACTAAATTATATTATCCTATTTCATTTTTAGATAACTGTCTTGGGAAAGCCAAGAATAGGTATTTAATAATGTAATTGTAAAGGAATTTGAGCGTAAAAATATCCTTAGCCTACCTTACCATGTTAATTTTCAATATCTTCCGACTTTATTTAAAGCACTTGGCATCAGTGTGGTCTTTAAGTATAATAATACTGTTAAATCACGCCTAATAAAGAATAACCCAGATAATGTTGTTGGTTGTGTGTATTCGATCGGATGTACACAATGTAACTCAGTATATATAGGCCAAACGGGTAAAACGTTAGATATTCGGGTAAAGCAGCATAAATATACGTGTAGGACAGCTAATAATTCCAATGCTTTGTTTAACCATATATATAGATGTAATCAAAGCATCAAGTGGGATAGTTCTAAAGCACTTGTTGAAAACAGAGCTATAATAGAAAGAAATATTCTAGAATGTCCATTTATCCATTATAAAAAAATTTCAATAACAGTGCGGGAATGTATAAAATTGACAACATCCAGTTAAAATTCCTTTTGCCTCTAATTAACTCTTGTTAAGTATGTGCTAATTGTTTTGGTTTTCGCTACGTTGTATATATTTATGGGCATCTTGCCTTCTCTCTTCATTCATAATATATAAACTGAAGTATATAGGAATAACAGGAAAAGTAGGAAAATGGATATATAATTTCCTTAGTGAGCGGCGGCAAATCGTTACAGTACAAGGAGCATCTTCATCAGAATCAGAGGTCCTCAGCTCAGTACCACAAGGAACAGCATTAGCTCTACTACTCTTCATAATCATGCTAACATAGATGAGGACGTTACCAGCGACAGCACTGTAACATCATTGCCGATGACACAAAGATCAGTAGAAAAATAAGAAACCCAGAAGATATAGGATTTCTACAAACCGACATGAACAGAATCTACAAGTGGACGGAAGACAAAAATATGAAGTTTAACACTGAGAAATTCCAGCTGTTACGGTACGGAAAAAGGGACCTAAAATCCATGGACTATTATACCCCCAAATGGACAGGAAATTCAGAGAAATTCTAAAGCAAAAGACTTAGGGGTTGTAATGACTGATGATGCGAAATTTGAAACACAAATAAGATAGCAGTAAACAGAGCAAAGAGAATAACTGGGCAGATACTAAGAACCTTTAAATGAAGGGATAAGAATATAGATTCCTCTACTGAAAACACTGATGATACCCAAATTGGAATACTGCTCGGTCCTAACATCCCCATATAAAAAAGAAGACATTAGACAGGTAGAAGGGATTCAGAGAAACTTCACAGCCAAGATCAATGGGTGCAAAGAAGTAAATTACTGGGAAAGGTTACGCGAATAAACCTATATTCACTGGAAAGGAGGAAAGAGAGTTACACCATTATTTACACTTGGAAAATAATGGAGAAACTAGTTCCTAATCTTACTCTGAACCCCGTAACTCCCCAAACAACGGTGGAAAGTAGAAAAGGAAGACTATGTCGTGTTCCCAAATTAAAGGCTAGACAGGGAACAGAAAATAGTTTTGTTGTGAGACGACCAAAATTGTTTAATCAGCTGGCCAAAGACCTAAGGAACACGAGTGGGGTTACAGTGAACATCTTCAAAAGAAGACTAGACGCCTGGCTTAGAACAATCCCCGATGAGCCAGCCGTACCTGGCTATGTGAGGTGGAGAGTACAAGAAACTAACTCACTATTTCACCAGGCCAACTCGAGAGAGGGGCGACAAGCTTCACCTTCGTGAAATGAGGAATCATCGCGCAGAACAGTTGAAAGGTTGAAAGACGTATATATATATATATATATAGAGAGAGAGAGAGAGAGAGAGAGAGAGAGAGAGAGAGAGAGAGAGAGAGAGAGACGCAAGAAACAGGAGAACAAACAGTTGGTACATGTTGTAGTTTTATTAGCAAACGTTTCGGAAAATTTTCAGAAACGTTTGCTAATGAAACTACATGTACTAGTTCTTTGTTCTTCTGTTTCTTGCTAAATCGCGATTCCAAAGAACAAACCCTTTAATCAAATAAATAAATAAATAAATAAATATACAGGGTGTTTCAAAAGCCCTCATTATTTTTAAAATTTTTTAAAAGCAATTACAAGAGGAACCAAATGACAATTTGGTTGCTGAGTCTACGATTCATGAGAATTTTGGTGGCATCAAACTTGGCTTCATAAGTCTACTGGAAAGTCACTGCTACACCTCAACGTGGGCACCGTCTTTTTCGAAACAAGCGAGCCACCGTTTTACGCATTCTTGGCCGACATTGGACAACATTTCGGGAGTAACAGAAGCAAACGCATTGATCCGTTCTTCTAGTGTGGGGAGGACTCGCGGCTTGGTGGCGTACACTTTGCTCTTAATGTAGCCCCACAAAAGAAGTCGCATGGGGTAAGATCAGGCGAGCGAGCAGCCCATTCGATGGGACCACGGCGACCAATCCACCGATCCGGGAACTGCTTATTCAGAAATGAGCGAACCTCACGCGAGTAATGAGCAGGGGCACCGTCTTGCTGGAAAATGACTTCTTGCATGTCAGCTACAGCTGACAGTTGGGGGATGCAGAACTCCTGAAGCATACGAAGGTAATTGTCTCCGTTGACGTTCACGGAATTTCCATCTTGATCCCGGAAGAAGAACGGACCAATCAGCCCAGCTGAGGAGATGGCACACCAGACGACCAATTTCGGCGTGTCCCTTTCATGTTCACGGATCTCCGCAGGATTGTGAGTTCCCCAGATGCGGGTGTTGTGCCGATTGACGCGACCAGAAAGGTGGAAGAGAGCTTCGTCGCTGAACTACATGTGCTCCAGGATCGATGGGTCTCTTTCGTAGTGATGCAGCAGTCTCACACATCTCCACCCGGCAATCGTAGTCTTGAGGTTCCAGCTTCTGAACCACCTGGATCTTGTACGGATACAGCTTGAGACCACGCCGCAAAATCCGTTGGATAGATGTCGCGCTGATGTTCAGTTCCGCAGCAGCTCGCCGAATGGACTTTCCTTGACTCTGAGTAAACGCCTCACGGACAGTTTCGACATTCTCCTCACTCCGCCCACTTCGAGGTCTTCCTGATCGTGGTTTGTCCTTTACGGATCCGGTCTCCATAAACTTCCGGTGGGTGGCGACGATGGTGTTCCTATCCGGTGCATAATGCTGTCCGTAGACTGCCCGGAATCGTCGCTGCACTTCGACCACAGATTGAAAAACCTCCTGCCATGCAGCGATTTTACACCTCTGCTCTAGAGTCAGCATGGTAGCAGAAGAAAACGGAGCAAAACTTAAAATGTAGACTCAAAAAAATTCTCAACTACTGAGTAAGAGTTTACCACAAGATGAACGTCGTTGGTCGATTAGCTGCAAAGAAAATTGAAAATCAAATTAGTGAGGGCCTTTTGAAACACCCGGTATATATATACACACCACCTCGGTGGTGTAGTGGTTAGCGTCGCTGACTACGAATCCATCGGCCCGGGTTCGAGACCCGACAGCAGCCGGCGCGCAGCAAAACCCAGCTGTTCATCCTTCCACACAATAAAGAAAGTGGTTGGTAGATAAATGGGTACCCAAGGTGGCCTAGTGGTTAAGACGCTGGGCTGCTGAAGGGGCGTAGTTCGGATTCCACGTTAAACTGTAGGTCTAAGGTAGAGTGAAAAGCTTGACCTTCGTCAGAATGAACAATTCGGGCGGAAGCTAACCAAAGATTAACCAAAGGTTATATATATATATATATATATATATATATATGTACTAATTCATAATCAGAATGCAAGATTTTTTATAAAGGCTATGAATGACCTTTATATTTTTATTTGTGGAGTTTTCATTGGGTGTTTAATGCTGATTGAGGGATTAATGAAATGAAGTGTTCTATAAACACAGTTTTATTAAGAGTATCCAAGAAACGGGAATGGTTTTTGTATGTGCGAGACTTCGTAGCGACACTGGCTTTGATTTCTTTTTTTTTCCAGAACCGAAGTAATTAATTGCATGGAGAAATAGGAATAAATTATCACGTTTTATTTCACTCAACTTTCAATACAGATTCAAAGACATAATTGTGCCGTTGTAGAAATCATTCGTAAGACATCATTTGAGGCCTTCCAAAGAAGAAATGGTGAAGCGACAAGAGTAAAAAACGTTAGAAAACGCAGTTAAACGTTGCACCAATTTGAAAATACCATAAATTTTGAACTTTTGAGGGTATTTCGTGTGAAATATCTTCGACAGTTCAAAAGTTATATTACTTTCAAATTTGGTACAGCTTTAACTGCGTTGTTTGGCGTTTTTTAATTTTGTCTCTTAACCACTTCTTCCTAGGAGGGCCTCAATTATCGTAAGCACGGTATGAAAGTCTGTTTTCTTTTCATTCCGAACCACCTTTCCTTGCCATATTTTTTTCTCACAATATCTCCGTTTCCTCGGGGTAACCTAGAGTGGATCTTACGGTTTTTGTCAGTTGGTAGTTCTGTAATAATTATAGCTCCTCTTGGGAGATAGTCATCCACGTGTTAATGAGCAAGAAATATTTTGAAGAATTAGTCCACACATGATCAGTCAAGAATAGGCTTATTTATTAATAATATGAAACCTATGGCATTCATAATATTTTCTAGTGTCCGCTATGATTTACAGTATTAACCCTCATATCAACAGCCCAGTCTCTCGCCAAGATACAATCTGGATAAGTCACTATAAAAATAGTAGCAGATTATCGTCAAGGTACAAATAAAATTCATAATTAGAACATGAGGGCGGTCCATAAAGAGGACCCAAAATAATGTGTTTATCGCTCCTAACAAGAAAATCCAGATATAGAACGTCACTCGTAAAAAATACTTGAAACATCCCTCATCATCTCATTTAAGAGAATCAGAAAACAGTACTCCCTTATCCCACCTCTGTACTCGTTTTTGTTAAAAGAAAAAGTAAGTTTTATATATAATTTCTAAATTTGTCGATAACACAGTAATAAATTGCAAACTTCAATTTAACCGTATCTAGCAAAGTGAGAAATGAGTGTCGTGAAAAATTCCTGTTATTACAGCAGAATTTACAAGATACCAGAAGTAGTGACAGTGAAAAGGATTTCGTAATTAAGTTCATATAACCAACAATACAGTTGGGATTAAATTCATTATTGAAATCATAATCGCCATTAGCAATTTTTATGTTTACAGTTATGACAGTAATTTTGTTAAAATTTCTAATGTTCCCTTACAAATAAAAGCACTTATGAAAGATCATTAATGCATCGTAAACACGTAACAAAATATCGAGCGAACAGTAAAGTTACCAAATGTTCAGATCGTAAATAAAGCCGCAACTAACAAAAAAATCTTAACAGCGAATGAGTAAATGTGACATTGTGACAGCGCAAACACAACAACACAGAGTAACAAACACGCAATAAGACAAAGCAAATATAAGATTAAAGTAATGTCCATTACCACTTTAACCAAATACATAGTTTATCATAATTACTTAGTAAATTATGAACGTATATAAGTGGAAATTCAAAAGGTTTTATTAGCCTTTATTTCATAACCCTGGTAAATTATATCAAGGGTATATTTTACCCGAGTAATGCAATAAGGGTTAAATAATGGAATTAACTGAAAGATAGATAAATAGATAAAGTAATGAATGATACATGCAATATAGGCTGGTTGTCATGTAAATACACTGAGCGGCAGAAAAATAGGCCCACTTGGAATATCGCGCAAAGCAAAAATGTGGGCAAGCTTCTGTTTATAAAAGTTTTAAAATTCGAAA
>JAJOZX010000255.1:0-50000 GCA_023014485.1 Bathynomus jamesi | reverse complement strand
TAGGATGCACTCAGAATATTGATCTCAAATTAGTGGGTAAGTATTTTAATTCTGATGAAACTAAACGTGTCATTCAGGCGTATAGTTAATTTGTGGGGCTGGAATGTCACTAACGTGTTTCAAAATAACTCAAGCAGATCCTTTTAAAGAGGTCAACGTTTTATTTTGTGTTAAATCCCCGTTAGAAACATTTATACCGCATAAAAGTATTGTCGAATTTCATATCGAACCACATCTCTTTACTTTTAAATTTACGCTTTATCTTTAAAGTTCTCTATTTCCTTCCAATCTCTCTCCTATGCTATGTTTTAAAACTTTCGCCTATCTTTTTTTAATTTTCGTACATCTTTTATCAGAGCTGCCTAAACAGACATTCTCGTATAAGCCGTTGTTTGTAGTCTTTTGTGCTCATTGTAATATTACATATTCTTATCATTTGTTTTCGTTTGTGCAATAACCTCAGCAAAATAACGACATTGTAACGAGCTAGAAGATTTCAACATGCGACACATCGGTACATGTATAGGCTTCATCTGAAATTTGACTATGAGAAGATAAGTATCCATCTTATTCATGTAGACATATTTTAATTTTTCATACTAAGTGAATGTATAACTAGCAATCTTTTCAAACGCTTGCAGGAAGATTAAAACCTTGATTATAAAATGACTTAAAATAATAGCTGTCTTATCGTCGTTACTACTGAATGTGGAAAACACCATACGTTTATTCGGATCTGTAGGTACTTATTTGAATGGTAGGTATTGCACAGAGCGATGATGGTGTCTGCAATATTAATCCTTTCTATCCCAAATTATTGTTTTGACCTAAAAAATTTAACATTTTAAAAACTGTTAAAAATAGGTAAGGAAGCGAAACTTTGCTTAGAAATAACTAATTACACTAGAAATTATATAGCGCCAATGACGCTGTCAAGTAATAAGAGACACTAACATAACTTTGGTACTTTGAATTGAACAATTAGCAACAATATTTGTCCTTTGCTTTACAAATATTTATATACAAATGCCATAAATCATCAGCGAAAATAATCTGAGGAAAATACACATATTTTTTGTTGATGACGCCATACGGATTCGCAATCGCTGGCGTAGAAAGGGTTAATACTATCACTAAGTTTACGTCATTAATAAGTTGAGGAAAAACCTATGCGTTATTAATGATTGATGTGTACATATACAGCTTTTATTTTCCCATAACTAATATAATGAAGGTTGCTAGAATGAAAAGCAGTTTAATACAAAATAAGTTTATTATCAGTACAAATACAATACACAGAAAATGGTTAAAAGTGCATGGTAAACAGTGGTACAAAGAATATATAATAAGATGTAACAGATACATACATAATTAAATTCGACTAAGCATTACAAGGGATACAACTATTCGATACAGTATCCAAAGGGCACGGTATCATAGGTACCAGGTAACTGGTAACGTTTCCTATAGGTGTTACGGCACACTTCGTACCCCTAAGTTCCTTCACGCCCCCCAGCTTCTGCGCCCGAAAATTGTGGGTGCCTACAGTTAGTTGGGGAGGTCGTTCGCCCTCATCGTCCAAGCACACTAGATCCTTCAACGATTCAAAGTTAACAACCCGCCGATTCGCATGGTTGAGCGTAATACCCTTTGCCTTCACGATATATTTCATATCCTCCCCCACCCTCACCCGTACCCCATAAGTTTTAGGTCCTGTTGAGACAAAAGAGTCGGCGTATGCGTTGTCCCCATACTCATCCTTGATCTCATCAGTGAGCTCGCCGAGGAATTCACCAATAGCAGGCAGGTATTCACCCTCCCTCGCTGTGAATATCACGCTATCTGTATCGGCATACAAGACTCTCTGCCCAAGAGAATGCAATAGACTCCAAAGTTTGATGCGGGCGTAGGCTGTTGTGAAGCTGGCTACAGGAATGTTTGTAACCCTTGAGGTATCTGTGGCCAATTCAGTGTTGTTGTACTTTATTATGTAAGTATTACCTACATTCACGATTTCCATGACTTCTTTATCGGGTGAGTTGGCATAATCCCAGACTTCGCTATAACTTTGTGCCAAATGAACGTTTCCCTTGCCAGTATTTTGTGCAAATTTTCCCCATAGACTGTTTAGACACAACTTTGCACTAAAGCGCTTGCCAGGATTCTTTGCAATTTGGGCGCGATCAAGTTGTATACCTTCGTGGTCGCGGTAACGCTGTATATAAGACGTTTTTTCATCTTCGGTATCAACTCCTCGCGGATACCCTGATGCCTCAACCTTATCCTTCAAAAATGCGTTTATATATGGTGTGAAAAGGTTGGGTAGCTTCTGAAACCTCCACACCTCATGTATCTTCAATATTCTATACCCATGGCGTACGGCTAGGGCCAGCTCAGGACTTGTATATACGCCTCTGATCTTACGCTGGTGGGGTGTATGGTTACAATTACCGTTATTCTCTCCCGCACACTTCACGCACAGGGGAAACATGAGCTTGTGGTCAATGACGACGGGTAAGATCGGCATCCATAATTCGCGAGGGGGGAGCACGTCTACGAAAGAGATCCCAAAGTAGCAATCATTCAAATTTCTTGAAAATTCATTGATGGAGGGCAGGCTAGGACCCACCAACTTCTCAGGAGCACCCACGGGGTACGGGTTGTTCTTCATCACGTATGGGTATAAAGAACAGAAGTCGTAGTAGTGAAGTTTCACACCTTCCGTAGGTGGAAAGTATAGCTTGAAGGGATTTGTACGACCACCGAACAAGCTATCACCGCATTTGAGAGGATCCAGTACCATTGAACGTTTGATGGCCCTTATTTCTTCGCGGTACACCTCGTCTGTCTCCATCCGTGCATCATATTCATGCTCCCACAAGACTTTGTGAGTGAACTGGGACCTATAAGTTGATCGCGGGTGCGGGTCCATGCAAGACAGTCGGCAGGAGATCTACCGTGGATATCTCCGGCGATTCCGCACTCAGGACGGGGGCACCCATGCCACCAGCATCCGTTAAAGGAGTACACAGTCTTCACACCAGTGACACGGTTTTCACTTAGTCCGTCAACCCAAAAAACACGTCCATTAATCTTAATGGGTACTTCACCCGTGTTGCGGGCGTGCTTTATGTATACACCTGTCTGTTGCTGTAGGTGTATGAGCCAGTAAATAGCCTTGTGTCCGTAACTGCGGGGTTGTTTCGGTGAATAATGGCTAAGGTGTCTTTAGGCATGAAGTTATTCTTGAACACCGTAAAACATAATGACGCGATGGTGGTTGCGACTTGCAGCGGATCGCATTTGAAACGGCCTATGTACATCCTTCTAAAGGCCTGGAAACATACTCTAAGCACGCGCACATCATTCACGCAATAACGCTCACATTCATCAGCTATATTATAAGGGTTACTTTCATTAAAACTGTTGTAGTATCGATCAAAGTCTTCACGTCACTATCATCCATAGTTAAAATAATGTTTGGGTGGTGGTGGGCCTACGTAGTTTAAAGTCTCGCTGGTGAGGAAAGTGTAAGGGAAGTGTCCTTTGGAAACTTCAGCTGCTACCCCCATCACCTTGGGTAGCTTTGCTAATTTACAAGGTGTGAATAATAAAGTGTCTTTAAATTGTACATTGCCTCTTATTTGCATCTGTATTAATTTGTTGCCTCTTTTCAATGGATCACCTGTAAATATCTCAGAGGATTCGTGCTCAAGCAACTCCTTATAAAGGAACTGCGTGTCAAACTTTGCCCCGTTATGGGCGAGAATATACACAGTCACTTTTTTGAACTTGTCGGCTAACTTGACAATATAGGACACAAATAGTTTCACAGGACTATCGTGGACATTCGTTTTAAAAACGTTTGTCCGTTTACCGCATTTGGGGCACTCGTCACACTCGATATCCATACATTCATCGCAGATAGTCTGGCTCACAAGTAAATGCGGAATTACCTCTTTGGTTTCAGCGTTCGTGTATGTTTCTATATCGTAGTATACAGTTATACAAGGTTTGTTTTTAGGTTTGACGTCTTTCATATAACATACATGATTTTGTTGATCGAGATAATGTATCACCCCATAGTAATTTTGCACGCTGGTTCCGAAATAATATTAGTTTTCGACATTACGTAGAGAATTTCACACAATGTCATATTTCATATTACACAGTAATTAGTTTTCATAAAACTGAGTCAAATTAATTTTGATTAAAACTAATAAGATGTCATTGAATGTGTGCCGTCATCACGGCGACTGCTTACTGTTGGATGTTGAAATGGGTGCTACAGAATTATTACATAAAAGAAAAGAACTATTGCACTGGCCGCAAGAAAACTAGCTAAAGATGGCTATGTAGCTGGCTTAAATAACAATCTTTCTTTTTAAAGTTGTTTGCATTTGTAATTAACATAGCAAAACGAAATAGATACCTAATGTAAATTGAAATAAATAATATTTATTTATGTAGCTGCGTTTTCCTTCCAGTTTGCAGAAAGTCCTTACGTGATAGTAAAATGTACGCCTTATTCGAAATCAGAGTATTTGATTTATATAAAATCAACCGCGTTCGGAACTTTCGCAGCCGGACTTTTCGCCGCCGGACTTTTCGCCGCAAGGAATTTTCGCCGCAAGGAATTTTCCGCCGCCGCAAAAGAATTTTTTAAAAAATAAAATAAGTTGACGATTGGTTAGGTTAAGTCGTAATATTTTCGTTAGTTTTTCGTTTATTTGATGGATTCATTTAAAAAATGTCTCCTAAAGATCCTAGCGTAGTTTACGTTCTATTATGTACTTTTGCAACATATCCATATTCTTTTGCCTCCATTTTCTAATATTTCTTGATGAAGTTGCAATTGATGGCATTAGATAACAACCTGCATCATCTAGGCTTGCAGAAGCATCGGCAATTAGTGATCTTGCAGATAATTGGGAGTTAGTAGCAGTCGTTTTCATACTTGCTATTGTGGCGTACACTTTAGGCTTTGATGGGTTTGCAGAACGACTATGTTCACCAAATGTTTTGCAAATTACTATTTTAGCGTCACTTTCTAAAATTGTATGCACTCTTGCCTTGCAATTTTTTATTTCACACTTCCAATACGATTTTATAAAACTTTGACAGTATCTATTATTGCATGTGCAGTATCACTTTAAACCATCAAAATGGTTTTTAAAAACCTAAGGGTTCAAAACGTTTGAAGTACATGAAATCACTTATTTAAGAGAATGAATAAATGAAAATTTCCAAGTCATCCAAACCCGACGTATTAGAGAGTTCAGAAAATTTGGTAGGCTTATATTTATATATCTATACAAATTATATATTTTGCGGCGAAAATTCTTTGCGGCGAAAATCCCTTGCGGCGAAAATTCCTGCGGCGAAAAGTCCGGCGGCGAAAAGTCCGGCGGCGAAAAGTCCGGCGGCGAAAATACCTAGATTGAAAATCAACTGTTAGTAAGAAAACTGCTCTTACAAATTTCTCATTCGTAGACCTGTGTAGTTTATAACCAAAAGTTGTTAGCAGTAATTATAAACTACTACTCGTTACAGTTAAATTACTAGAAAAAATTACATACATTTTAAAATTGTTTATTAACTAGCCTGGAAAATCTGGTAAGAATGTGAACTGAGATGCCGAATATAATCAACGTACAAAGAATTATGCAAATACTGTACATTGAATCAGTAACCTATCAAATAATGAATATAATATATATATATATATATATATATATAGCTGTACCCTTCATTCATTTCACGTGTTTAATTGTGAAATTCCACCAATTTCCAAGAGAGTTCCTTGCTCCATGCACAGTCTGTGATTAATATATATATATATATATATATATATATATATATATATGTGTGTGTGTGTGTGTTATATACTGCTGGTAAACTTATCAGATTTGAAATAAGCCAAGAAGCTAACATTATTCTTTAAGATCATAGGTGTTGATTCTCTTATGAAATGGATACTGCGTAAATTTTATTTATAGACATAATAGGAATAAGATAAAAAGACAATTGCAATTACTGTTTACAGAAACTTAAGGATAATAATTTGATGTTTACTACCGTGGAAAGAAGTCATGGCGAAGCAGGAAATAAAATTTGATGATTTGTACTTCTAAAATATAAAATTGCGTAATGTGTTCTCTTTTAAAGCATATATATATATATATATATATATATATATATATATATAATATATATATTTGTTAGTTCACTAGTTGATTCTATTCGATGCCTAGGATGAGTTGCCTGATAGCAATATCTGTTTAATTAAAGCATATATTATTCCGTCAGTTGGTTTAGAAGGCTGAATTACCAGTTTGCTTTTATTACGAAGGGAATTGAAATCAATATATTTAATTTAAATACTCTTAATACGTGTACATATTATGTAATAATAACAATAAATCAATATTAGTAATAATATTTAAGTGGATGTTTAGAGGAGGATAACAGAATTGATGCTTTAGTTTTAAAGCCGCGTTACGCAACTTGATGTTCTTTTAACACATGCAATTTTATAACCAAATTTGCTGTACAGTAAAATTATTAATTCACATACCAGAAGATGGCATGTGAAAGTGAATGTGATGGTATATATCGATGTAAATAACAGAAAACTACATATTAAAAGTAAATAAACAAATATGCATGTGCTATGAGTATATAAAAAAGTTCTTGTATTTGAAGGTCATCTCGTTTAAAAATAAGCCAGTTTCCCTTAAAAAAGAGAGAAATTAATTTATTTAAATTAAAATAATAAATGTTCATTTTAGTTTTCATAATACAGATATTAAACAAAGAACTTGTTTTCGATTTAAAATATGTTCAATCTGATTTTGATTTGTGTATTGTTCGCAATTTGTTAACATATGAAAGTTGGGTGTGTTGATGTCGATGCATACTCTCGTTAGGCCTATTAAAACCTTTCAGATATTCATTTTAATTTTTCGTTTCTACTGTCCGGCGGAACTTGCCTGAACAGAAAGTACTCGAATGTATGTATGTTTTTGCATGTTTTTTCTTGTTTGTCTCATGAAAGCTTTTTTCAAGGAGGAAGGCGAGGATGAATCCTTTCTTAAATTATTTTTTTGAAGGAAGGTGAAGACGAATCCTTTTTTTCTTTTCTTTTTTCTTTTCTTTATCTTTTCTTTTTTTTCTTGAAGGACCATGAAGACACCTGATAAAGGAGGGACCGTCATGAAGGACGGTGGAGGACCGCCATGAAGGACGGTGAGGGGGGGGGAAATTTACAAATCGATCCATTTCTGTCTCACATTTTGACACTATACTACTGGCTTTCACCCTTGGTCCCTCCTTCCTGCCTAAAAAAATATAGTGGAACCTGTTTAAAGTGACCACTCTCAGAACCAAACAAAAATGATAATTTTAGGCAAGTGATTACATTAAAAAAAAAATCCTATTTCTACCATAAGATGTTATAACAAAGTGATACCTTTTCTCAATCATGTACTTCATCTCTGCAGAGATGAAACACGCTCGTTTTTGTTTTCTACTTATTTAACTGTAGGTGGTATCACAAATCACAGGTATCACTCAAGAAACGATGAAGTTGTAAGACCATTTGTGTTTTATTAACCCTTCAATCGCAGTGAATATAATAATAATAATATAAATCACAATAATATAATCGTACTAAAATCCAACTTTTCTACAAATGTTTCTATATGATTGTTTAATACAGGTTCAGTTTAGCTGTGGGAAAAATGAACCCAAAATGCGTGTAAAGTAAGTGACGAGTTACTAAAATATATGGTTTTCAATAACAATAAATCTTAAACTTTTTAGTATACATTTTGTCCAAAATATTGGACGCCACGTCTGAAGGGGTTAAAATCGTATGGTCAGTTTAACAGATAAAATTTTGAGCAAATATCAATTTTATTTTGGTAAAATCGGTCACTTTCCACATTATCCAGGTGGTTAATATACTGAGAAAATTTTACATTTTGAATATATGATTTTGGCTGCGACCACAAAAAAGCAATCAGTTTAATACACTGGTCTCTATACAAACGTGGTCAAATTGACAGTCTGTGTGTGTGTGTGTGTGTGTGTGTGTGTGTGTGTGTGTGTGTGTCAGCATTACTTAACAGCAATATATATCTGCTAAGCGGTAACAGTTAATTAAAAACTTCCTTAAATGAAAGAAAAATTTAAAATGAATTAATGACGTTCATATAAACAGCATTGAACATTCTTTTCATTTGTTGGTAGATTGATTTGTTTTACGTCTTTGACCTACCAGAGGGAATTGGTAATGCTACCAACGGGCAAAATAATACATTTTTGAAAGTAAAAGTAGCTGGAGTCAAATACAGTAAATATACATGTTGAGGGTTCATCACTGCCCCCAACTACCCACTTCTCAACTTCTCAGGTTGGTTTGGTACAGTTCATGGCTGGAATGTTTCATTTGTTTATAATGTCACTTTGGACTGTACCCATTTGTATTCCAAGTGATGTTCGACATCACAATCATCACAAACAAACCGTAAAACAACTTGACATTCACGGAAAAATGAGTTTTTGTTTATACTTAAGTAATAACTAAATTCTTTTTAACGTTTAATTAAACTTTAAAGATGAATAAAACGTATTGAAGTCTGGCACAGGGGTGGCCAAAACGTCGATCGCGAGCTACCAGTAGATCGCAGAACAATTTTTAGTAGATCGCAGAATGACCAGTAGTTAGCCTAGCAACAGAGACCTTACATTTCACAATACTAACAAGCACACGACCCGACCGCTACTACCAAAAATTAGCGTTCTTTATGTTATCACCTCTATTATCGGTAACAACATTTATTTGTTTTATCTTTGTGTTTAAAGGTCATTTAACAAAAAATAACATTGTTTAACTTTAATAATTCTGAGAGATATTTAATTAATGTCACAGAAAATGATACCGCTAACTTTAATTTCTGCCAAAATTTCATACCGCGGTAAGCTGAGCTGTTATGAGCATGTGTCACTTAAGTGACGGGTCAGTCATTTGGAATAATCGGTGGTGAAGGTCAGTCTCCAGTCCAGTTGCATTAACACCGTTAAAATGAGTGCTGGACCAAGTGCCAAGAAACAAAAAACTTACAACTTTCACAATGAGTGGGAGACGGCATATTTTTTACGATGAAAAATTCCAGATGTGTGTGTTTAATTTGCCATGCATGTGTCGCTTTCGTCAAAAAGGGGAATTTAGAGGCATTTTAAAACTATTCACAAGTGGTATGACAGTGATTTCCCAGCTGAAAGTGAACTACGTAAGAGAAAAGTCAATGAACTTAAGTCTGAATTTAGTGCTCAGCAGTCTATATGAAAATAAAAACCCACTCTAATAGACAGAGTTTATTCCACGACAGTTTCGACGCCCACTGGCATCCTCCTCGGGTGGATACAGAAACACGAATGAACCAAAACAAGAGGGAAAAACAGTCCAGGGACCGACCGTTAAGAAATTCGCACCTAGGTTAGATCCCATTCTCCCGACACCGGAAGGGCATTTTCATTAAGTACATTCGCGCAAATTTAAAACTATCTTCCTGTTCTAAACATACAATTCTATTATATTTTTCTTACATAATTATTGAATTGTTGTGATTTAGTATACGTGGGAGAAACTGGAAGAAATATTGAAACCCGTATTAAAGAACACAAATATGCCTTCAGAAGTTGTAATACTAATAATGCCATTTTTATCACACCAGCCAAAATAATCATGCTATAGATTGGGAATCAAGTAAGGTACTTTATAAATGTAATAATTATGTCAAAAGAAAAATAATAGAATCTGTGTGTATAGAAAAAGTAGATAATTTTAATTTGTGCGAAGGTACTTATAAGTTAGACCCTTTAATGAGATTCTTGGTCAAAAAATCCCTTACGGAGTCGTGGGAACGTGTTCGAACCTAAGTGTGAATTTCTTAAATGTCTCTGCTGGATTGGAATGTTTCCTTACTCGCCTAAATTTAGTAAATGTAATAATGGAAGTAATAAATGTGGAAATAAATATAAATGCAACAGATGTAATAATAAAGGTAATATTATAAATTTAATAATTAGGGTAAAGGTAATAATAATAAATGTTAAAAAAAAATGTAAATGTAATAATAAATGCAGTAATTATGTCAAAATATTAGAATCTGTATGTATAGAACAAGAAGATAGTTTCAATTTGTGGGAATGTACTTATAAGCGGACCCTGTAATAAAATGCCCTTCCAGTGTCGGGAGAACGGTATCTAACCTAGGTGCGAATTTCTCTGGATTGTTTCCTAATCGGCTTTTTTCATTCGTTTTTCGGTTTATAAGTTCTGTATAATAAACAATAATGTAATAACCAATGTAATAATAAATTTATAATTTCTGTAATAAATAATTATGCAATATTAACTGTAATAAAATTAATAATAAATTCAATAATTATGTAAGAAAAATATAATAGAATCTGTATGTTTAAACAGGAAGATAGTTTTAAATTTGCGCGAATGTACTTAATGAAAATGCCCTTCCGGTGTCGGGAGAATGGGATCTAACCTAGGTGCGAATTTCTTAACGGTCGGTCCCTGGACTGTTTTTCCCTCTTGTTTTGGTTCATGTGTTTCTGTATCCACCCGAGGAGGATGCCAGTGGGCGTCGAAACTGTCGTGGAAATAAACTCTGTCTATTAGAGTGGGTTTTTATTTTCATATTTTGACCTTTACGTAGAAAAAAGTGAAGTTTTTTGCATTCAGCAGTCTATCTTTACAGGGCCTAGCACAAAATCGAAAGCAGCAACGATTGCGTCATTTCGGGTGAGCCGTGTACTTGCGAAACACAAGAAATCTTTCTTTTCATGACGAAGAAATATTCAAAGAAGCATTTACAGAGGCAGCAGAGTCGTTGTTTCAGAATTTCAGTAATAAATCGGAAATATTGTCTGCTATTAACCAGCTTCAGCTATCCAGAAACACTGTGATGCGGCGTTGTGAAGTAATAGATGAGAATTTGGTGGAACAACTGGAAAAAGACATACATGACCGCGTGTTCCTTTCACTTCAGTTTGATGACTCGACAGATGTGATCGAACATCACAGTTATGCATTTTTATTAGCATCGTGTTTAAAGATATGATTGCCAAAGAAGAACTGCTTAAATCCTACCTTTAAGAGGGAAACTCGAGGTGAGGACATTTTTCATGCATTCAGTGAGTTTGTTAACGACACACAATTCCCACTTTACAAGCTTGTGAGCATAATAACTGACGGACATCCCTGCTATGACTGGCCGCTCCAATGGGTTCATCACCCTGTGCAAAAGTGACAAGAGGTTTCCAAACTTCTTTAATTATCACTGCATAATTCACCAACAAACATTGTGTGGTAAAATGTTGAATATTAAAGAAATTATGGATATTTCCCATAAGATTGTGTGTTCTATTCGAGCGAGAGAGTCTACAAAGGCGTCTCTTCTGGTCTCAGCTAGAAGAAAATAAAGCAGAACACACTGATCTCTTGTTGCATACTGATGTCAGGTGGCTAAGTAGAGGTAAATTCCTGCAGAGGTTTAGGATCTCTTACCTGAAATTAAAGACTTTCTGAAGTTAAAAGAAACATATTTACAAAGAGTTGGAAGACGAGGTGTGGCTGTTAGATTTAGCTTTTTTGACTGACACCACTGCTTTTCTAAATCAGCTAAACTTAGAGTTGCAGGGTAAACACAAAACTATTGTTGAAATGATTACCTCAGTGAATGCTTTTAAACAAAAACTAGAACTGGTATCCTCACAACTGCAGCGACACCAATTGCGGAACTTCAAAAACATGATGCCAGGGCTGGAAAGTCAGGGGAAAGAATGCGACCAGTTTGACAGTGTTCGATACGTTGAACAGTTGCAGAATATTATTACAGACTTCAACAGACGGTTCCAAGCCTTAGCAACACTAGAACCCGTAGCAACATTCATGTGCTTCCCATTTGGTGCAAACTTTGACACTGATGATATTGCATCAAAAATGGCCTTATTTTTAATATGGACATATCTGCAATCGAGAATGAAATTTTAACTCTGCAAAACGACATTCAAATCAAATCCAGGTCTTCAGAAGGAAACTTTTGGCACCTACTTGAAGAAAAGTATCCGAATGTCAGAAAAGTGCCATGTACATGACAGCATTTTTTGGATCAACCTACCTTTGTGAGTCACGTTCTCACACATGAATATTATCAATCAAATCAAAATGCCGAGCCACTCTGACAGATGATCACCTGGATGCTTGTTTGAGGCTAGCAATCAGCAGCTACAATCCGGACTACAACCGGCTTGCTGATGCCATGCAATGCAAATCATCACATCAGTAAAGTAAGCTCTTCCTATTCCAGTATACCTAATTTCTAATAAGTTTGGGGGTTAAAATTTAATGAGAAATATATCTGTGTGCATTTGGCAATATATTTTTATATTAACTTCATTTTATTCTTGGTTATTCTCTCTCTCTCTCTCTCTCTCTCTCTCTCTCTCTCTCCTCGTCTCTCTCTCTCTCGTCTCCTCTCTCTCTCTATATATATATATATATATTAAACACACACACACACACACACACATATATATATATATATATATATAACTGGGCTGGTGGATCGTATAGGGAGAACTTTGGAAAAAGTAGATCCCATCTCAGTAGTCTGGCCACCCCTGGACTCTAGCATAACATCAAAGCTTAGAAAATAACCGTTGTACAGTTGGTTCAAAAGTCCTTTCCTAAAGTGGAGCATAATATAGCATGAGGAAAATACAATATAGGTTTGTGTCTCTTAATACTAAAAATATTTTATATAGGAGGGTTGTCTTATATCGGGTTACGGGAGTGAATTGTTTCGGGGATTAGGAGAAGATAGAGGGGAGGAGGTTGAGTGGCCTTAATATTCATTACAGATTGTTTCACTCTTTAGGTTTCCTAATCTGGCTTACTTCATTTCGCAACTCTTAAGTATAGCTGTGAAGTATGGCTGTGAATAAATCCCATGATCACGTGATGTTGAATGAGAAGAACACATTAGATGTGTGGTCTGATTTTTATTTCCCATATTGGTTCAGCTGAAAGTAACAGTTTTAGTAGTACATTTAGGTTGAATATTGGAAACCCTGGAAATAAGTATAACATTTTTCTTGCTTATTTAATCTTACTGCTTCTAAATTCATTGTCATCGTTTTCAGTAACAGATTTATACAGATTATACCAATTTCATCAATATATACAGAGGATACCAATTTCATTAATATATATACAGATGATACCAATTTCATTAATATACACAGATGATACCAATTTCATCAATATATACAAATGATACCAATTCCATCATAGGAACAGCTATATTGAAAAAAACTTCTTTAGTTCACTTATATTTTCTGATTCTAAAACCCAATAATTCTCTCAGACCTCATTTGAAGCTTTGTAACTGACCTAATCTTTGCAGAACTAGGAAAAAAAGTAAGAGATATTGCTTCCATTTACCGGCAACCATCCATCCAAACCACTTTTTTCCCTTTGGAAAATTTAACCTAAAATTTAACCAACAAATCCTAAATAAGATGAATACAAGTGGCCATTATATAACCGCTGGAACCTTTAATATCAGTTTACTTGATACTGAAAAGCCACATAAACTTGAATTTGTCAATTCATTTCACTCACGAAACCTTAGATCTCTCTTGATCACAGCCAACTAAGGTTACTGATGGATTTGTCACTTTAACTGATCATATATACAGGGTGTCCCATAAGTCCGGTCTTATAGGAAAATTTATTTTAAATTAAATTTACAAAAGTAATACATTAAAACTAAAACAAATGTTTCAAATTAATGTCTTGTTTTAAGACCTATTTTTGGTTATTTTACCCACAATAAAAAAAAAGGGTCCCAAAACAAGACATCAAATGTGAACATTTGTCTTAGTTCTAATGTATTACTTTTGTAAATTTAATTTAAAATAAATTTTCCTATGAGACCGGACTTATGGGACACCCTGTGTATATATATATATATATATGGATTAAATATTGTAAATGTTGTCTGTCCGTATATTACGTACATCATACGCAATAACTGATAAATTTTTATCAAGTGAGCTCTGTTCACCGCCTATAATAATCTGACCGAACTTTGATTGGAGCTTACTGGATAAAAAAGTCATCAAACCATCAATTAAATATAATTTTCAAATGGAAATTGGATGATTAGATCCAAACTGATCCTTTCCAATGTACTGCTCAGCTCAGCTCTGTTCGTTAGTCTTCTGGTTAGTATCCTTAGCATTATTTTTGATGCATGGCTGACCAAGCTTATGGTTCGAAATTCTGAACACTTGGTGGCACTCGGTTTCATGGAGATAGTAATCATAGAGACTCTCATAAAGTCAGCAGGCCAGTCTCCACTTTCATACATGTTTTGCACAATACATTCACCTCTTCTTTAGCATCACCTTCAAGATTTTTCAGAAGTTCTGCTGGTACATCATCTGGTCCTGAGGCCTTGCCATCTCTACTTCTCTTTCCAATATGTCCGGTCCCATACAAACTACTTCCACCTCATCTGCTTCCTCCATTTCGATGTTATTAGGTTTGTTCTCTTTATCATACAGTTCTTCAATATACTCAGTCCATCTCTTCCTTATATCTTGTGGTCTTTTCAGTTTTTCTCCATTTCTCTCCTCTATTTCTCGCACTCCAAGCTACTTCTTTTCCATCTATTTATGTCCTTAACTTTTTGGTACATTAAATCAGTTCTTCCTTTCCTTTCTAATTCCTCCATTTCTGCACTACTCTTCAAGCACATCTCTCTTGCTCTATCAGTTTCCTCTTCTCAGTTCGTTATTCAACTGTCTGTATCGTTGTATCGTTGTCTCCCCTCTTCTTCTGAATTTATACTCTCCATTTTCTTCTTCCTTCCTTCCATTTTGTCAAGCATCTCTGTAGTGACCCATGGTTTACTTGCTTCTCTTTTCACAACCGATATTTTCCTGTGGAGTCTCCTTTATTGTATCCCTCAATCTACACCATCTTTCTTCACTTGTCATATGAATGTGGCCGTCATTTCTTTGCCTCCTTATCTCTTCATTCACCTTTTTAGCAAAAACTATCCTTTGTTCTCCCTTCAGTTTTTCAGTATCCCATTTCTTCCCTACTTTATTCTTTTTCAGAGTCTTCAGCCTCACCATATTTCCATTACCACCAAGTTATGATCGGAGTCAGCATCTGCTCCAGGATAAGTTTTCGAGTTCTTCACTGCATTCCTATATCTCTCTCTTACCAAAATAAAGTCAGTTTGGAATCTTTCAGTGTCTCCTGGTTTTTTCCATGCGTATCTCCTTCTTCTGTGATTTTGGAACCAAGTATTAGTCATCATGAGTTCTTGCCTTCTGCATAATTCTACTAGCTTTTCTCCTCTTTCATTTCTTCTACCTAATCCGAATGGTCTAACCTCCCTTCCGTCTTTCCCCTCTTCAATCAAACTAGTCCAGTCCCCCATGATTATTACGTTAGCATTTCTTCCATGGGCTTCAATTATTTCCTCTATTCTATCATACATTTCTTCTACCTCTTCTTCCGGATGGGCGCTTGTTGGCATATACACTTGCATGACAAATGTATCTACTTTTTCGCCTTTCATTCTTATCCACATGATTCTATCTGACACACAGTCTAACTCCTCTATGGTGTTTCTTATTCTTCCTCTATGTAAAATAGCAACTCCTCTCTCAGCCCTGTCGCCACCAGAATAGATCACTTTCACGTCTCCACTAATAAAATCTCCTTCTCGCCATCTGACTTCCGACAACCCCATGACATCTACGCTCAGCCTATTCATCTCTTGTTTGATGTTCTCTAACTTTTCTGGTCTGGTCACTGTTCTTACATTCCACGTCCCAATCTTTATTCCTTTGTTGGTGTCGCAGGGAATTCGCCTGATGACGACCTGGGAAGCCCTGCTGCTTTCCCTGCCGTGCGCGACATTGCCTATCTTCTGACTGGCAACTCCGTTTACGCTGTTATTCCTATTTCTCTCTGTGGACATTTTAACACCTCTCAAAGTTTATGAACTTCCTCAGAACAGAGGAAGTATGACCTAAGACTTTTATTCTTCACATAAGCTCGAAATTAGGGTACAAAGTCTTCTAATTTCCAGCTTTCTGCTTTGCATATTATTATTACTACTATAATTCACCGAAAAATGTGTGTGTCTGTCTTAAATTATATTTTAGTATTTGAGTGTGTCTGATCTCTTCAAAATGTACTTTCGTTAGTTTATGATACGAATTAATCAGCGAGAAACGCATTCTTTTTAATTTTTTTTCTATTGCATGATTTTCCCCCATTTTATAACAACCAAACTCATATGAAAGAAGGAATCTAAAACTTTTCGCGAAAATTGAACCACGGATCGTTACATGTTTACTTATCTATCAACTGCAATATTTTTAGGTAAACAGAGAAAAATGTTTTGTTGACTGAAACAAAAGTTAATGTGATGTAACAAAATTTTTCCTTTATTTTTAGACACCGAAATTTTCGTTTCATGCAACAAAATTAACTTTGTTGCGAATTATTTGATGTAGTAAACAAATATTTAGCTGACTGAGCAAAATCTACATTGTTTTAAAATAAGAATTTGTTTAAATTAAACATAAATCATGTTCATTTTCGAATTACTAAAATTATTATTATTATTTTTTAGCAGAATTTCTTAACTAATTATATATTCGCGTTTGCACATTGTTATTATATATATATATATATATATATATATATATATATATATATATATATATATATGGTGTTTATAAAGTCCCTATCCACTTCAGTGAAAACGTAGCAAAAAGGGTAAAATTCACTAACACTATAATAGAAGGCATACATTTAATGAATACTTAATTAAGCATATGATTCTACATGAGCACAACAAAGTTCGAATCTGTCAGCAGCATTGTGGAACACATTTTGGAGCATGACAGGGATTATTTTTGTAACTGTTGTTATGATACGAGCACGTAAATCTTGCAGATCTGTAACCCTCGTTTGATAGACGTTTGATTTGATAAAGCCCCATGCAAAGAAATCCAAGGGCGTTAGGTCAGGAGATCGAGCCGGCCAGGGCCTGTTGCCTCCACGTCCGATCCACCGATTTGGAAATCGTTCATTTAGGTACTCCCGAACAATGTTTACGTAATGAGAAGGTGCCCCATCTTGTTGAAAGACGACGGTGTTTAAAATGCCATCTGAATGAAGCTGGAACATTTACGTGCTCGTATCGTAACAGCAGTTACAAAAATAACCCCTGTCATGCTCCAAAATGTGTTTCGCAATGCTGCTGACAGATTCGAACTCTGTAGAAATACTGATGTTGCTCATATAGAATCATATGTTTAAGTATTCAATAAATGTATGCCTTCTATTATACTGTTATTGAATTTTACCCTTTTTTCTACGTTTTCACTGAAATAGATAGGGACTTTATAAACACCCTGTATTTGTTGGAGAGGAGGGGCGACAAGCTTGACCTTCGTAAAATGAGGAATCATCGCACGGAACATTTGAAAGGTTGAAAGGAAAGGTGTGTGTGTGTGTGTGTGTGTGTGTACATATATATATTAGTGGTGGACCGGATATCTGCATAATTTTTAACATCCGCATCCGCATCCTCATCCGCACTTCTGACTGCGGATTTTATGCGGATATTGCCTCTAATAAATTATGCAATTTACAATTAAATTAGCTTATAAAGTAGCTTATAAGGCCCAGTCATGCACATTTCACGTAAAGTATTAATTACACTGGCCAACAAAATGAAACTTTTTTTCTCATCACAAACATGATCACACTTTTCTTAATGCATCTTTCGCGCTGATTCCGAATCTGATTTTATTTTTTTCTAGCACGTATAGTTATATAGATACACTGGTTTTGATATTTTTAAGTTTTTTATATTGCTATAAGAAAATTTATGGATGTATAGATCACACTTAGGAATGCTAAACAACAAATACATCATATACTTATTCAATGTACTTATAAATAAAGAATATATACATTATTTTATTAAAAGCGCTGTGAGTGTGATTTCCTTTTGTAAATTTGGCCTGGATTGTCACGATACAGCATCCAACAATGGTCCGCCATCATGCTTTCATTCCAATATCCTTGGTAGCGCTTCTCCATCACTGAATATCTTGATGGAAACGCTCTCCTTGCTCGTCACTCACTGCACCAAGGTTTTCAGGAAAGAAATCTAAGTGGGAATGCAGGAAGTGAATTTTTAACGACATTCGACACTCCATTTCTTTGAAGGCATCAAGGAGGTTCTTGACTCCATTCTTATACGCAGGTGACTTGTTGCTTCCAAGAAAGTTTTCACATATCCATTTGAACGCCAGCCAAGCCTTCAATTCCAGCGGACTTAGGACTTTTTCAAATTCAGTGTCATTCAAAACCTCCCTTATTTGTGGCCCAACAAAAATTCCTTCTTTCAATTTTGCTCAGTAACCTTCGGAAATTTCCTTGAAAGGTATTGGAACCCTTCAGAATTGACTTTACCCATTGCTTTAACAAAATTCTTCATTAAACCAAGTTTAATGTGAAGAGGTGGCAGATAGATCTTTTGGGGATCCACTAAAGGGACAGACTGGACATTGCTTATCCATGGGACATATGTATACCTAAGTGGCCAGTCACTTTGGTGTAATGTTCTATAGTGGCGCGACTGTCCCACAGGCAAAGGAAACAACAAAATTTTGTGAATCCTGACTGCATACCTATAAGCATTCCTATAACTTTTAGATCTCCACAAACATTCCATTGATGACTGTCGTATTTGATTGCCTTCAGTAGTATATCCATATTGTCATATGTCTCTTTTAGATGGACGGAATGGGCAATGGGGATGGATGGCATTATATTACCATTATGCAAAAGAACTGCTTTCAGGGGTCATTCTTACATTGTCGAGGCATGTTCACTGACCTGAGCAAACTATAAATTCAAAAAAAATGTACACCAACTTGACACAACAAGTTCTTGGACTGGACTGATCTTTTGGCACACAAAGCACGGCGTTGTTGCCTGAATCACAATGCTGCAGTTAGGGTGATTCAAATATGGGGGGTAAAAAAATTTTTTTTACATTTTAATGTGTTCAACCCTTTAAATGGTTCATTTCAGCTTAAAAATAACTATCTTAAAATATTTTAGCAAATTTTTAATTTTTAAGGGTTGCTACCAGCAATTAAAAATTGACAGAACGACTCAAATTGTCAAATTTTTCCACACCACCCAGGAGGTACAGTACAAGGCGCATTGCTTTTTTTTAATATGGAAAGCTCCCCCGTAGGTCCTACCATAACCACAAGCATGCATAATTAAACTAGCATGATATTTGAGACATTAGCTGTCCTTACTTCATCAATGTTTCTTTTTTTCTATCAGGGTAAACAGCCCTGTAGTTTTTCACAACTTGTAGCAAGAATTGTTTGTGATCTTCGTCATGTGTTAGTATTTTATTATATTCATCCATTAATTTTACTCCTCTTTCCGCTATATCATTCACGACTTTCCACTGTTTGATAGATTTCTTAGCGGAGTCAAACTCTTCATCATTATGCCATTCTTTAGCATCTTTGAGTAAAAATTTTGAACTAAATTCTGTTATTGTAAAGAATCTTTGCGTATTTGATGTGACAAAATCTTCTAATTTCTTCGTTGGAATAAGTGCAGGATCTAGAAAAGCCCGTTTTGCAAGAAGAGTTTGTTTTATTTTGCAAGGCCTTTACCATTTTGTTTTTTGTTTCAGTAGGCACTTCATCATCATAAAAGGCCAACGCTACCAGTTCTTCTGATAGGTACCAGATGTGACCTAACAGTTTTTTTAATAGCAACAAATGCAATTGTGTCATTTATTTGTTTGTAGACTACAAGATTCTGTAATAATTCCAGATCAAGACGAGGAGCGCAAGCTGGCACAGGAGCTGTAAACCATGCCTTTACATATAACCGAGTACTAAATAGACAGATGTCTTTTAGTCCTTTTTTGTCTTTTACTGAAATTTTGAACTGAGATTTGAACAAAAAATTTTAATGAATATGTAATTTTGGCCATCGACCTAGCCCGATGAAGTCCCGCTGGATGTTTAAATTTGATTCCACCTTTTGGTTCACCTCCCAAAAAAATAATTCTTAACTGCAATAGTTCTAGGTAATCGTCTCTTGGTTGGAATGTGTCTCGTTGATTTGCTGCAAATATAATTATGTCATCTTTGATGTCATGAATATTTTCATAGATATCTGGATCTGATAATACTGTTTCATAGTCCTCCTTATTAATGCTTGACAATTTTTCTCTGAACTTCTTAAAAAGGACTATATCTGGGCCAGAAGATGGTGATAAAGACTTTGAAACAACAGCTTCCAGCATAATTTCAAATATGTGGTGTCGACATGCTAGCCACAATAAATCGTTGTCGAATTTTTGTTCTAGAAGAATAGCTGCACCATTTCTAGGACCAGTATTGGCTGCCGTTGTATCGAAACACACACATTTTATTTGTTCGCAGATGCCCCATTCAAGCGATGTCTGATTGTTGGCATTAAAACTAGAGACGCATTTCTGTCACTCAATTTTGCAATATCAAGACTTCCTAATAATTTATCATCAAACAATTTTCTATGTTTGCCTACCTTACTTTTCCATGTTGAAGGTTGTGCAGCACAGAAACCAGATTCAGCACTTTTATTCTCCTCTGATTCTGATTGTACTGGTGAGTATGACAGCCTCTTCATTCTTCTTTCTTTTGATCTCTTCTTCTGCTTTCCTCTTTTCATAATGTTGCTTTTCTGCTGCTCTTTGCTCTTTTTTAGCAACAGCCTTATCAATGGTACCCATTTTTCCATGACGTCCTTTCTCACATTGCATTTTCAAGAATTTCTTATCTTCTATTTTTATAAGCTGCATAGCATTCTCATGAGCAATGTCAAATAAGTTTTCCAGTTTATCTTTCCATTTTTCTTCTTTATTATTTAAATTTTGTGATCTTTTCAATTTGTTTGCTTTGTTTTTCTTAAGCAGCTGCCATTCCTTCAGTATTCCTTGAATTTTATCTACTACATGTACTCTCATTTGCTGGTATTCCTGTTTTTTTCCAAACTGCTAGCACATCATCCGCAGTAGAGTAGCATGATTCTCTAATGCCTCGCTTTTTAATATTTCTGTAGTGCATGAAGAGGGCCATCATTTCCTTCTCTGATGGTAATACGGATGTTTTAGTACTGCAGAGGGCTGCCCAATTAGCCATACTTCAGTTTCTTTTCTCGTAGAACTTCTCCCAACTGAGCAACTAGGTGATGGTGAGTTAGGCCTAGCTTCCATAATCGATTAATTGGTATCAAAATTACGAGTTCCAAACAACAATTAAAAGCAAGCTAGTATATAAACCATTAATTAAAAATTCTGAAATTCAAACAGTTAAACATAAAATCATAAGTTGTAAAAACAAATAAATTGAAAAAAAGGGAAACTGACGCCTGGTAGCACATAGTAAATTTGATTTAAAATTCACCAAATTTGGCATACACTACTTTTTTGTCATAGGGAACAGAAATACAGGTTGAACAATTAAAAAAAAAAACTTTGATTTTTTTGAATCACCCTTATATTTCAGGTGTGAGCTTTTACATCTAGCAGCAATTATTGCTGCTAGATGTAAAAGCTCACACCTGAAATACATAAGATGCATAATTAAGATAATTGAAATCAATAAGATGAATAAACTAAAAAAAACACAATAAAATAAACACAATCAAATGTTGAAATATTAGTATTTTGCCTATTTAAAATGGTTAAATCTGTGTAGTTATATATATGCCTTCATCTTGAAAACTATACGTGCTAGAAAAAATCTGAATGCAGTTTTGGAATCAGCGTGAAAAATGCTATCCAGCCACCACAAACTTTACTCTGATGAAAAATCTTTGTTGACCAGTGTTATTAATGAACAAACACATATATATAAACCTCAAAATATAAATACCTGGTAAGACAGAAAATTGAATGAAACTTGTTTCATTGAATTTTCTGTGGCTGAAACTCTTGAGAAAGTTATTATTTTTATCATAATGAAAACATTAATATTAATTTTAATTCTTATACATTGCCTGCCATAATAGTAATATCACGAAATTTGAAAAATTATGTCATATATTCATAATTCTATATTATATTGATAGATTAACTAAATATCCGCATCTGCATCTGCGGATATTGAAATTAAAAATCCGCATCCGCAGATGTTGAAAATCTGACATCCGGTCCACCACTAATATATATATATATATATATACAGAAATAAAGTATGTAAAAAAATTTACGTTTACCGGAGCAAAACCGCTTTCGCTGAGGTTCTTCACGCAATGTGCAATGTCTTTTTTCTTACTCGTTACGACATCCCGAGTTACAAACACGGTTAACAAATTGGGTGGTTATTGTTTTGCGTTACATTAGAATTATATTAAATCATATTTTTAGGTCAAAAATTTTATATTTGCATTTACAAACTTTAAATTTAGAAGAAAAAGTGCGCCTTTTGAAACTAAAACAATTACACTCTAAAAGAAGTAAACGTTTCGTTAGACGTTTCACTATCCAAATTTTGTGAATTTTGCAATGTCTAATACATTAGACAGGTCACACTAAACGTTTGGTTAGACATTTCAATAAGTCAATTGAAATATCTAAATTGTCCCAATTTTTTAAACAGTTAAAAAGACGGACCTTTTCCAGTTGGTGCTACTGTAGTATGCGGTCTACCTACGATTGGTTAGGTTTAATCATGATATTTTCGTTAAAACTAACGAAAATATCATGACTAAACCTAACCAATCGTCAAGGGCGATTAACATTGGGATGTAAACAAGCAATTAGCAAACAAGATAAGAAATTATACTTGAAAGGTAAACCGCCGAATCGTAGGTAGACCGCATACTACAGTAGCACCTTCCAGTTTGTGTACCGTTTTTCATATAATTTATTTTTGAGAATATTTTGTTAAAACTAACGAAAATATCACGACTTAACCTAACCAATTATCAAGGGCGTACAGTTGATCTATTATTAATTATAACATTGTTTGTTTCTGGAATAGTATTTACTATTTACTAATAGATCAACTGTACGCTCTTGATAATTGGTTAGGTTAAGTCGTGATATTTTCGTTAGTTTTTACAAAAATATTCTCAAAAATAAATTATATGAAAAACGGTACAGAAACTGGAAAAGGTCCAAAAAGACTAACACGAAGTTAACACGAAGTGTCTAATGAATTGTCTGACAATGAAAAGGTCTAATGCACGAAAGTTTAAGGACTTTAAATTTAAGTATAAATTTAACTTTACGTGAAAAGAATTCTTTCACAGCATTTTACTCTTCAAAACTTTTGGCTTTCAATTTATATTCATTTTTCCTCGTAACTGGCTATGTATCCCTATCAAATAACTTTCTGTAATTTACATTATCAAAACCATTTCTCATTTCTAAACACTGTACTCAATTAGTTCTCCCATAAGTCGACTCTTTTCAAGTGAATACATAATTATCTAGTTCAGTTAATTTTTCTAAAAATATTTGGAACAAGTGTAGTTTACGTCCCCCTGACGCAAAAGGGGACACAAACTACACTAGGTCAAAGTTGGGGGACGTAAACTACACTAGGATCTTTTGGAGACATTTTTTAAATGAATCCATCAAATGAAGGGTTAAAACTAACGAAAATATTGCGACTTAGCCTAACCAATCGTCAATATATATATATTGACAATTGATTAGGTTAAGTCGTAATAGTTTCGTTAGTTTTAACGTTTATAAATTGACGATTAGTTAGGTTAAGTCGTAATATTTTCATTAGTTTTAACGTTTTATTTCCTTAGGTATACGCGAACAAAGTTGGGGAACGCAAACTACACTAGGATAATGTAAGGGAACGTAAACTATACTAGGCACCACAGGGGGACGTAAACTACACTTGCTCCAAATATTTTACTTCTCAATTCTGGATTCATCTCGGTTGCTCTAGCCCGAACCCTTGTCTAATTTATCAGTGTCTTTTCTCAAGTATAGGTTGTCTAACTCGGAGATTGAACATAGGGTAGTCCAAATCTATACCAAGAAGCCTAGTTCTAAGGTTAAGCTCAAGGTCAAAGGGTGGTTCGTAATATTGAAAGACTTTACTAGCCAGGATCTAGCCAAACAAATAAAATTAATAAATGCATGAAAGACACTTAGAAGACCTAAGCCAACATGGAATAAGTGAATAAATGCACATAGTAATTGTTTTCTCTTCTTTTCGAGATAACTTATAAATATGAACATTGAAAAAACTGCGACACAATTTCACAGTATTTTTAACCCCATTGCGCATGGGTCTGTATGTAAAGAATAGAAAAATAAAAATAACTTGCTATCCAAATGAAATGTTTAATTTCTACACCTTTATATATTTCAAACATTTAACTTAAGTATAGTTTTCAGATATTTGAAATATCTATTAAACACTTCAGAATAGCTATTATTCATTTCAGAAACCTAAGTTCATGATAAAATGTCGAGTAGACGTTTCATATATATAACCAAACGTCTTGAGCACTACTTAGGTCTTAGAGTGTAATTTCAACCCTTTGTGGACGGGTGCATGCAAGCATATATGGATGCATCGGTTTTCGTTTGGAAATATAATTCATAAGTGTTTATATATCATTCACAATAAGATTATACAATAACAAAATGAAACCCCAAAAAAAATGTTTATGGTACGTAATTAAAGCAATTATTATATTTCACCCATTGCTTCATTTGATCCAAACAAAAAATGGTTCTCTGAACGTGCTTTGTTGTTCTAAAGATACGATTTCTCGCTTTTTATAACAAAATGAAGCCAACAAAATACATATGGTAAATAAAGCAATTATTTTATTTTAATCATTACTTCATTTGATCCAAACAAAAAGTGGTCAACTAAACTTGTGTTTATATCATAGGCGGATCCAGACGGGGCTTAATTGAAGCAACGGGGCTTAATTTGGAGGCCCTATACATCCTGGTTAAACGAAATTAGGTAAAACGTTTGAATGTTTTTGTCCACATTGCTTCAATTAAGTCCCCCCCCTCTCTCGATCTGCCTATGGTTTATATTTCACATAAACAATGAATGTTCAGCAAATTATTTAACCTCAAACAATTTCTACTGAATTTTGGGCTTTAATTTAATTAATTATTTATTATTCATATTCCAAGGATAATTTACAAAATTTAAAAGAATTTAAAACGTAAATATTAATCAACGTTTTAAAGCCAATTTCAATAAATATTTTAGTTTAGTTTTTGGAGCGACATAAAATTAAGTCTAAGAACTTACTATATATATATATATACACACACGCAGTGTATATATATATATATATATACTGTATATGTATATATATATATATATAAAATGCTACTTGGTGGTGTAGTGATTAGCGTCGCTGACTACCAATCCATCAGCCCCAGGATCGGGATCTGGTGACGGTAAGCGGCGCGCAGCAAAACCCAGGTGTTCATCCTTCCACACAAAAAAAAAATGAAGTTGGTTGGTAGATAAATGGGTACCTTAGGTAGCCGAGTGGTTAAGACGCTGGGCTGCTGGTGAGGCGGGTTCGGATTCCACGTTAAACTGTACGTCTAAGGTGGAGTGACAAGCGTGACCTTCGTCAGAATTAACAATTCAGGTGGAAGCTAAACAAAGGTTAACCAAAGTTGGATCACCTGAAGATCCGTCACCCCAGCCTTTTTTAGTTAGCTTTATAAGGCTAACTAACGAAAACATCACGACCTAATCTAACCAATCGTCAAGGGCGTACAGTTGACCTAACGATTGGTTAGGTTAATTCGTAATATTTTCGTTAGTTAGCCTTATAAAGCTAACTAAAAAAGGTTGGGGTGACGGATTTTCAGGTGATCCCCAAAGTTTTATATATAGGGTGTCCCAAAATGAATGTACCAAAAACAAATATTATTTGCTGTTTGGTTTTTACAGGTATCGAAAATATAAAAGAATACATGTGCTTAAGGGGGTTTTAAATTCTCTTAACAGTTGTTTACATTTAATATGTAAAAAAATCGTGAAGATTTTCATTTGAAATATGTGATTGAGTACAAAAATTATAAAATGAAGCTTATGCGCACTTGCCCATTAGCTGTACTCTGCTCAAAATATTGTAATATCGGTTACGTCCCATAGGGTTATAATTTTTAATTGGGGATTTATAGGCCAATATTGCTACTCTACAGTACATTCTAAGTTTCATCTCTTTGTTCATTACCTTGTTTTTAAAAGTGAATAAGATGACAACTCGTAGCGAAAAAGCAAAGATTTTTATATTTATGCATGAAAGTGGTTCATCTGTTGCTGCTTAAAGACGCTTTCGAAGCGAAAGGAAGAAGCTACCATCTGAAAGAGACAACAAATGAAAATGGGTTGATCAGTTCGAGAAAACTGGAACTGTACTGAAAGGGAAATCTCCTGAAAGGCCGAACAAATCTCTTGAAAGAATGAATGCAGCTCGTGAAGTGTTTACCAGAAGCCCTAAGAATCATTTAGGAGAGGAAAGGCGGAGTTGAATATACCGCGCTCCTTTGTCCATAGAATCCTTCATAAAGAATTGCATTTTAAAGCTTGCAAAGTGATCCGGCATCTTTTAGTAGATGGTTATGAAACCGGAATAAACACATGCAATAACTTAATTGAAAATTCATTTTTAGTGACGAGGTTACATTCACTATCTTAGGCAAAGTAAACCGCCATAACTGTAGGATTTGAGGTGAACACAACCCACATGAAATCTATGAAGATGAGATGGCTTCCCTTGAAGTAAATGTTTGGCTTTCTTTGTCACATTTTTGCATCTACGGCCCTTATTTTTATGACGAACGAACTGTAACTGGCGGTTCTTACCTAAGGATGCTAGAGAAGTTTTTGATTCCACAATTGCAAGGAACTCCCTGCTTGTTACAAAGAACAACCTTACGACGAGATGAAGCACCACCACATTTTGCTCGAAACTTTCGAACATTTTTGAACGAAACGTTTTCAGGTTGTTAGATTGTTAGGGGAGAACCTACAAAGTGGCCTGCTCGCTCTTCCGATTTATTCCCCTTTGAACTTCTATCTTTGGGCGTTTTGAAAACAAAACTCTACCATAACAAACCAAAGAATCTTCAGGAGCTAAACCAGGGGAGGGCCAAATACGGTCGTTCACAAGATTTAATCCGGCCCCCGCTATCAACCAGAGATTATTAATAAAACGTCCCGCAAGCTGTCGTGCGACAAAACGTCAACGTGCATTTATTATTCAATAATTCAAACCCTACAAACTTCTTCAGGGAAATTTTAAAGAAAATAGACCAAATAGAGGGAAATTTTGAACATATGGCAACGTTTCCTGATTATGATATTTTCTGTCTTAAGATTTAACAAATCAAAATACCGATCAGTGATGACTGATGAACATCTTGGTTCAGTACTCCGCATTGCAACAACAGAACTGAAGCCAGATATCGACAAATTACACAAGCGCTTTCACTCGTCTCATGACGATAACTTAAATCTTATGCCATCGTTATGCAACTGATTTTAACAGATTAGTACCTTATAATTTCAAATTTAATCTAAATTTAATCTAATTTTAATTTAATTATCAACAAATTGTCTAAAATTCAATGAATAATTTAAACTAAAATGCTAAAAACTATTTTTATAATTTTTTTCACATACACTATTAACCATTAACTGGATATGTTTTAAAGTTCATTATGTATATGTACTAGGTGAGTGCTACTTTAAGCTCTAATTATTTACGAACTCTGTTATTATAAAAGTTAACTGGCCCACGATTGTAGCCCTATATTTTTAATTGGCCTTCCGATCGAAATAATTGCCCACCCTGAGCTGTAATGCTGTCATGTCCATCTTTGAAAATGTGTTGGAAAATGTGCTTTCAGAATTTGAACGTAGAATAAGACTAATTATAGCTAATGATGCCAACCAATGTAAAAGTATATTAATTGAATTAAATAAAACCTATAACCCTTCAAAATATTGGCATTTGGATTTTGCTGCTATTTCAACAAATAAATATTTATTAAGATTTGTTTTTTATATATTGGTTTTGGAACAATATAATATTTGTCGGGTGGGCAAAAAAAAGGGAGACCTCAAACTTTAGCTGTAAAATCCAAAGTTATGGTCAGATTTTAATATTTTTTTCACACCCTCACAACTAAGTAAATTCCCTATATGGTGAGCGGATTTCAAAGAAAACTAATGAAAATTACAGATTTATTGAACATTTTCTTGTGCCACTGGAAATTCTCCATTTACACTACTACTGCATTGTCGGGTCGGCAAAAAAAAAAAGGGAGTCGTTTTAAATCCTTCATATCTCGGCAAATATGGTACATAGAACCATGAAATTTTGTATGTTAGTACTAGGTAATTTTATGGTTTGTATGCCATCTTTTAGCATCTCCTGTTTTATCGATTTCCTTGAGAAGCTTGTCCAAACCTCCTGCAGTTGCTTATGTTAATTAAAATCGCTTTAATTATCACAAGATTTTTCTGGAATATTCGCCATAAATCCAATTTCTCAGCTAAAATGCTAAAAGATGGCAAACAAACCAGAAAATTACCTAGTACTAACATACTAAAATTTCATGGTTCTTTGTACCGTATTTGCCGAGATATGAAGGATTTAAAAGGTTAAGTTGCTTTTTAGATTCTGAAATTATCATAAAATAAACTTCAAATATGAAATATCTTTTGAAAGCTTCGTGAAACCCTTCTAAGAATAGTGACTCATCGCAATCCATAAACTTTTTAGAGAAACAAAGCGTATTAATTTTAAAACTTTTGAGAGTTAAAAGGCGAAAACTAATTAATATTTATAAAACTTTAAGGTGCTTTCCTGTTAACGGGAATACCCACCGCCCGCCATCATTTGTACTCGTATCTTGCGGAATTCATGTGGCGACGTACCGAAAGCAGCGACGTTTTTTCCGCGATTTTAGATGACATAAAGACATTTTGGCCCCCTATTACTGATTATCGCTTACATATTAACTAATTTCATTTAAATGATTAATAAATTCGGTACTTACGTATTATCGGGACCACCAAACTGTTTATGATGTATTTTTGCTCTCGTCATTTTCGTTTAAACTAACGAAAATATCACAACTTAACCTAACCAATTATCAAAGGCGGTAATCTCTAGGAGCGCTCCATTTTTCAATATTAAACATACACTCATAAAACATATACCATTTGAAAGCTCACATTTTTCTGAGTCTAAAAATGTAGTAATCCAAAAGTATCAATAGCAAATAAAAAGTAACTAGGTTTAAATATAAAACCCTATACCGATCAATTTGTGATGCGTGATCTTTATGGGGGTCCGCCCCCGTACCCCCGAGACCTAAATTATACAAATGATAATGTAATAACATATTCATGTTAGGTTAGGTTAGCGTAACAATTACCAAAAATACCATCTTACAACACAGACTGAAGATTTATAACTTAGCCAACTTTTATAATGTAGTTAATGACGTCACGCGTCAAACAATTAATTAAATCTAGTTACTTTTAATTTGCTATTGATACTTTTGGATTACTACATTTTTAGACTCAGAAAAATGTGAGCTTTCAAATGGTATATGTTTTATGAGTGTATGTTTAATATTGAAAGATGGAGCGCTCCCAGAGATTATCCTCAAAGGCGTACAGTTGACCTAACCGGGCATTCAATTAACCTAACTGGGCATTCAGTTGACCTAACCGGGCATTTTCAGTTATATTAACCTGTTAGGTTAATTCAACGCCCGGTTAGTTCAATTGAATGCCCGGTTAGGTCAACTGTACATCCTTGATGATTGGTTAGGTTAAGTTGTGATATTTTCGTTAGTTTAAACGAAAATGACGAGAGCAAAAATACATAAACAGTTTGGTGGCGGGCGGTTGGGTATTCCCGTTAACAGGAAATTTATAAAATAAAACTGTAATTATTAGTAAAGGTTCTGGATCACCTGAAGATCAGGGCCCCCATGTATTCTTGTGTTTCGCTTTACAGTACCAAATATAATAATTAAATTGAATGCCCGGTTAGGTCAACTGTACGCACTTGACGATTGGTTAGGTTAAGTCGTGATATTTTCGTTAGTTTTAACGAAGATATCATTTGGTAATTGAGGCTGGGGGCCCTGATCTTCAGGTGATCCAAGGTTCTAATTAGTGGAACATAATTTAATTATAATATCTTAAATGTCCAAAGTTATGTAATTCATTTCAAAGAAATTTAAAGAAAATAATCAAAAATTAAACTCAACGAAAACAAAATAAAATTAACGGAATGAGTGGACAAAGAAGCTAATCGAATGGTTGGGGGTAGGTTTTCATATTCTGGCTAGCTAGCTGGCTGGCTGGCTGGCTGATTGGTTGGTTGGTTGGTCCATTTCAAGTCCTTCGTCCAAATGAGGGCACTGAGAAGGGCGGTAACGACTCCAGTTAAGCAAAATAAGTCTCCTTTTAAATGGAGAACTGAATTGAGACAAAAGATTTCGTGCGACGGACTCGTCACTACAACCCCCTCACCATTTCTGAGACTGGCTTTGGAGAGTCATGGTTGACTGGTTTTTCGAACTCGGCACTAAAATAATGAACTACAGGCAGTCCTCTCTTAGCGCTCTTAATTGGTTCCACAAAACCTAGCGTTAAGCGAAACAGCGCTAAGCGAGACTATTTTCCCATAAGAAATAATGTAAATATAAACAGGTTTAATGCGTTACCACGGCCCCGCTCTTTGTGCCATAAAATGACATTAAATAACAAAAATATAATGTAATTGGTTACTTTTGGCATTGTTTATTGCTAATATGTTACAAACTAATAGTGTACACTACATAAATAACTAAAATATAGTGTACGGAACTTACAGTATGATTAGTTACATTGATGAAGTTGAAAGGCTTTGTTCAGGGCCTTTGCAGGGGTTGAAGCAGGCTTTTGAGGGTTCCTCAAGAGAGAATCCAAAGGCATTGTACAGCTGCCTGTAACAGCTGCCTGTTAATAGCTCTAGCAACAGTCGAACTTCGTTGCATGTCTAGATCATTTTCATCAAAGTAGGGAAGAAAAGCTTCAAGATGTTTAAAAGCTTCAGCCATGCCTTCACTTGCTTCAGGACGTTTAATTACATCCACATTAACCTCCAGCGTTAAACTTTTGCGCTGTATTTCTCAGCACTAACAATATTAGTGTTTGTTGCACATTTCTGACTGATGATAATTTATTCCAAGGGGTAAAAGCAATTGCAAAACAAAGAGCACAAATATATGTGAGGGGCCAATATGGCAACAAAACAAACTGGCGCTAAATTCAGAGCTTCCAAACCAACGAAACATATTACCCTAGATAGAAAGCTCAATTACCCTAAATTACCCTAAACTTAATTAGCAAAGATATAAAAGCAATAATTTTCGCTATACCTTCTTTGAATAGCGAAAATTATTAATATGCATACTGCCAATGGATAAAATTAAAAATTAGAAAGTACTTGTGAACATTTTGCAGAATCAACTGCATTTATTTGAAACTAAGCATATAATGAATTACCCTCAAAAGCGAGTATTTAAACCTTACCCTAAACTCTACCCTAACGCAAGACTAATTATCGTAAAATAGGGTAATTACCCTAAAGGTGGAAGCCCTGGCTAAATTGCACGGCGTGACTACGCGGCGCCGATGCGCTACGACAATCGCGTACGATAACGCTGCCTAGCGTACGACGCCGAGAGCGTTATAGCGAATAGCGCTAAGCGAATTAGGGTATCAATATAAAGATATCGCTATAGCGAAACAGCGCAAAGCGGGGATTGCCTGTATTAGACATCCAAGTTGGTGCCGCATTTTCACTAAAATGAATAGTGGAAGATAACCTTAAATTCAGCAATAAAGATTTAGCTCATTTTCAGTAGAATCTTTCTAATCTCAAGGGAATGGTTAAGATCAACAGATTAAACTGGGCGAATATTGTATCATTATACTGCATATGTTTTTAAAATTACTGCAATCACTTCCTCGTTCAGCAGTTTTTAACAACATATAAAGTGTTAAAGTAGTATTCTGTGTATGTATATATATATATATATATATATATGTATATATATATATATATATATATATATATATATATATAATATATACGAGGGTAATTCAATAAGTATCCGCACTTTTTATTTTCACAATTTTATTTTCACATCTGATAGATTATAAACACATCACTTCTCAACATAGTCTACCTGTTTCTCAATACACTTAGTCCAGCGATCTACAAGCTTCCTAATGCCATCACAAAAGAATGCTTTTTGGCTGTGTGCGTAGCTAGTCATGCACCGCCTCCTTCAGGTCATCATCGCCTTGGAATCGCTGACCTCTCAAAGCGTCTTTCAGTGTCCAAACAGGTAAAAATCCGAAGGTGCCAGGTCTGGACTGTAGGCTGGATGGTCGAGAACTTCAAATTTAAGTTCTTGACGGCATTTTCTAGTCTGTGCAGCGGTATTAGGGAGCGCATTGTCGTGTAACAGAATAATACCTTCCGACAATCTCCCTCTCCGTTTGTGCGAATTGCGATTTTACCTGTTTGGACTACTAAAAGACGCTTTGAGAGGTCAGCGATTGCAAGGCAATGATGACCTGAAGGAGGCGGTGTATGACTGGCTACGCACACAGCCAAAAAACATTCTTTTGTGATGGCATTAGAAAGCTTGTACATCGCTGGACTAAGTGTATTGAGAAAGAGGGAGACTATGTTGAGAAGTGATGTGTTTATAATCTATCAGATGTGAAAATAAAATTGGGAAAATAAAAAGTGCGGATACTTATACCCTCGTATATAAGGCCTGTGACCCTTAATCATGGTCACATTGCAGGAGGAGATTGTAGACACCAGTTGACCAGGGAAGTACTCCAGGAGGGAACGTTAGACAGGAGACAGGAAGTGCTGAAATTGCTGTCACTGTCCCCTTTCGCTGAGCTTTTCCCATGTCTCATCTACCCTGTCAGCAGTCCAGGATGTTTTCAAACACACACACACACACTTCTCCCTCTATTCTTCACTACACATACATGCATTTTACACACTACACACTATTTTCAAAATTATATATATATATATATATATATAGAAAATGCAGCGTGAGTTTCGAAGACCTTGATTTCGGCTCTCCCTCTTATAAAGGGCGGCCATTTTTGTGAGCGCTCCCCTTGGTCCCTCCTTTCTACACAAAAAAAAATCACTTCGTGAAAGTAAGATTAGGTTAGTTTAGTAATGAGTAATCCTGAAATTAAGGCTCACAAGCATTAGGCAAAATGCCTGAAACGTTTATGAGCATTACGCGAAATGACTCGTCTCACATATTGACAAGTAAATTTAAAAAAAAAAAATTCTTTCAGCATTTTTTATAAAGTTATTTGTTGTGCGACCTAGTTCCTGCTGTGTTGAGGGATTAATATGTTTTTATTTTTGTATACAAGTTATAATAATTAGAATAATAATGATAGTAATAATAATAATAATAATAATAATAATAATAATGTTTGGGGTTGTTTAACCTTTTTCGTAACTGCAAAAGTCACTCGCTTTACCCGTGATCCGAACCACGGATAGCTACATCATTTGAACGCAGAGGACGGTCACCCATCCACTGAACAAACCCACCGTCGCTTAACACCGCTGATCTAACGGGAAGTGGTGCTACGACGTGGCCGCGACGTAGCCTTCCAGACGTTCGCATGTATAGGTATTTTAAATAAACATAATGGCGTTCTTATAAATGAAACAATAAAAGCCACAATATGATGGACTGCTTGCAATCTTACTGTGGGTAAATGGGTCGAGAAGTCAGTGTTGGGCTTCCGTTCGGAAACAAACATTCATTGGATAGGGTCAGTAAAGTTCAACAGTTTTAACTACGTTTTAACAGATTTTAACCAGAATCAAATGACAAGAAACGAAATTATTATTTAACTCGAACTAAAATCTTGAATCTAACTTACGAGACCAAATCCAAATATTTCCCAAAGGCAATGGAAAACTGATATTATCACCAGAGCAGTCATGAGCAAAATTCTTCTGGCGAAGGGACTCACCTGGAATTAAACTTGACTGGTTTTAATGTTAAAACTGTTCCATAGTTTTTGATGCCCATAAAGGAAAGGCTCATAAATGACTTCTTGTATTTTTTTAGTGAATCCCGAAATATGTATATTAAAATATAAAACATTGTCCACCATGTAACAAGTTTCTTCACAAGATATGTGCAGCTCTGGTGAGTACATGAAATGTACGTTGTTGGTGATCCTATTTTATACTCTAACTCTTTAACGCCTGACCAGTTCTTTACTGATTTGATTTTGGTTAACGCCAAACGATTTTATTTAGTCTCAGGAAAGGTCGCTATAGGCATCAAAGGGTTAATGTATATATATATATATATATATATATCTGTGCAGGAAATCAAATAAAGAGACGAGGAAGAAGTGAGACCGTCAACTGTAATCGGATAAATGTAAAAATCTAAATATAGGCCACAGACGCAGAATGACGTCATTCACTGCAGGGTAAATAATCGCAGTGAATTCTTTCTGCCAAAAATTTTCTCAAGAGTTAATCTGTCTCGTTCTTCAAAAGGCGACGTTTTAACATCGGTTTAACGACGTTTTAGGCTAAATTTGGATGGGAAGTGACGATAATTTAGCCTATTTCGTTTTATGGATTTCGCTCTTGCAACCAATCTTTTTCGTTTTTACATATAATGCGAAGTGAACAGCGTCGAGCGAGCAGTCAGTTTACGACGGATTTAAATCCAATATTCACCTAATTATACGCTAAGATTAACTTTTCAACACGCTTCGTTAATCGCCTTTACAAATTAAGAAATTTTTATGCCGCTTAAATAAATGCAAGTTTAAGCTCATAGACTCGACCGAAGAGCAAAAATAGAGTAACTTCTATATGAAATCTCGTACACCATTTTCATGTTAAAGCAACCTTTAAATATTTATGCTTTACCAATTTGAGATTTTTAAATATGAAATTTGAAGTTTGTTTTTGGTTTGTTTACCCCCTGAAACATTCCTTCCGTGAATTAAATAGGAACATTAAGCCAAAAAAGAACACTTTCTTTCATGCTGGAAAGGGAGCCGAGGCAGAGCGCCGCAAAAATACTCCCCTTCCCCCAATGTAAGAAGGAGAGACCCGAAATGACGGTCTTCGAGGCTCATAATACCATTTTTTTATATATAAATTTTGAAAAGATTATGTAGTGTGTAAAATGCTCCTTGAAGAACAGGGAGAGAGGTGTTTGTTTCAGAGCATGCTGGACTGCTCGCAAGGTAAATGAGACACGGTAAAAAATCAGTTAAGGAGGACAGTGACAGGAGAAAAGGGAGTTCCAGTACTTCCTTTCTACTACCAAACGTCCTCCACAGAGTACTTCCCTGGTCGATTAGTGCCTACACTCTCCTCCTCATATATATATACTGTATATATATATATATATATATATATATATATATATATATCCTGAGATGTCATTAGACGAAAGCGCTTGAGCACCACTTTGTGTTTCTTTTCCGTTCGTGGTTTTATTCATCATATATATATATATATATATATATATATATATATATATATATATATATTATATATATTATATATATCTAACTGTATATATATATATAACATATATAATTATATATAGACTATATATATATATTTTTTTTTTTTTTAAGTGCAATAACTGCACTAATGTAATATATGTAATTAAACACCCAGTGAAAAGAATTAAAAATATTACGAAATCATTAAAACCTGACCGCATAAAAATTAAAAGCTAAAACCTAATACATTAAAACTGACGTAGCTTTTCCAAGTAGGAGTTCCTTCTTCTTTCAGGGCACTGTTCACACTGATAATAATGATGGAGTTGTTTAACCTCCTTCGCAACATCTAAGATCATATGCCGGAGAGGACCTACAACTTTACCTTGGATTCCAATCACGAGTCGCTACATAGTCTGGACGGAAAGGACGGTCTCCCACCCAACTATTATCCGACCCACTGTCGCTTAACTTCTCTGATCAACGGGAAGCGGCGTTACGATATTAGCTACGACGTAGCGCTTCACACTGATAGGGAGAGAAAGGTGTAAGGAGAAACTGAAGAACTGAAGAACGGAAGTATATATATATATATATATCGGGTCGGCAAAAAAGGGAGACTTCGAACTTTGGCTGTAAAATCCAAAGTTATTGTCAGATTTCAATATTTCTTTCACACCCCACAACTAAGTAAATTTCCTATACGGTGATCAGATTTCAAAGAAAACTAATGAAAATTACGGATTTATTGAACATTTCTTTATGCCACTGGAAATTCTCCAGTTACACTATTACTGCATTGTATGTGCAGATAGAAAGTTACAAAGTACTCACATATGGTGCTACCTTGATGTTAAAAAAAACTGCTCGATATGTTTACTACGAACTTCTACAACCTTTTTCAGTCTAGGACGGAACTCATCTATGGCTTTATTGATTTGTTCTTGTGGTAGCTCATCCCATTTTTCCAGAAGAAGCTGTCGTAAATGAGCGACATTTCTTACTTTGATCCGATAAATTCTCTGTAACAAATTTTCCCAAAGGCGTAATCGACAGGATTTAAATCAGGACTGTTTGGTGGCCAAATTTAATACCGCTATCTGGTATTCTTTTGATATCTCCTGTTTTATCGATTTTCTTGAGAAGCTTGTCGAAACCTCTTGCAGTTGGCTTACAATTAAAATCGCTTTAATTATCAACTTGAACCTATGATTAGCAAGATTTTTCTGTAATATTCGCCATAACTCCAATTTCTCAGCTAAAATGCTAAAGGGTGGCATACAACCCATAAAATTACCTAGTACTAACATACTAAAATTTCATGGTTCTATGTACTGTATTTGCCGAGATATGAAGGATTTAAAAGGTCTCCCTTTTTTTTGCCGACCCGATATATATATATATATTATATATATATATATATATATGTGTGTGTGTGTGTGTGGCAGACACCTGCATGTAGTAAAACATTAATTTCTTCTGCGGATATTAAATACGATTTTCCCTAAAATTCGTGGAGACATCAAAGATTGGTGTCCAACCATAAAACAAGGAGAGAGGACCACATCCAGGTCACAGTAAAGTTACCAAAGCCAGAGAAAGTTTTAGTAGGACTCCACGAAGGAAGAACAGTACCGAACGATAATGCACCAAGAGCACTTGAAGGGCTTCCGTGACAATTTGGTCACGAAGCTCTTGCTAACAACGTCTGATGGACGTAACATAAAATACAGAAGTTATTGTGGTTAGATTAAGTTAGATTAGGCTAGATTAGCATAAGTTAGGTTACGCTATTTAGGTTAGGTTAAGTGTCGATGTTATGGCTTGTCGATCAAGTAGGTATACGTCCTCCAACTTCATGTCTTCCGCACCATGAAGAAGCGATTTTCCACCGTAGAATGTGTAGAGCTGTAGTAAAAATCATCGAAAGGTTATTCTCACGAGTCGAGAGGCAAGATGGCTGAGGGGAGATTAAAGTAACACCTCATTTCATCGGTTAACTTCTTGCTTGCTTGAATCAGAAAGCATCTTTCGTAAGGTTCCAAACTAGCATTTATCTTGTTAATTCGAACATTGCGTTATTACAGTATATTAATTATTAACTGTTTGCTGAGTTCAGTCTGGCTTGAACCAGTGTTCGAGTGATGATCAAGGATCTAGGATTAAAGCCTATCGTCTTCACGTGCCGCATGCCTTCAGCAATGATAACTTCCATCAACATGTGAATTTATTAAACTTTTCTGAACTTGGTCACTGATGATTCTTTTTTCCTTCACCGAACTGTTTGAACCGATAAAGCTACGTTCAGCTTGAATGGGCATATCACCCTGCATAACTGATTTTACTATGCTGTTGAAAATCTCCCCTCCATTTCGTGATTAGGCAAGCGTTGAATATCTGAATACCTAGTGAAATTTGCCCCGGAGCCATCATCCAAATGTTCTACTTTCGCGAATCTAGCAATCACTCCTACCATTACAACTACAAATGGATTTAGAGGAAGTCTGTTTGCCAAATGAGGTTCCGGCCCATTACGCTCACCGCAATGGAGAACGAACTTTCCAGTGAAGTTATACTAACAAGTTTGTCGATCAGCGCTACTAAGACTGCGGATGTGCAAAGACTTGAACGACGGACACATTCAAAATTTTTTGTAAAACGTTGTATTTCTATAAATACTTCGAAAACATGCTTTGTTTTTTATATCATGAACCCCCAAATTTCTTTTTTTTTTCTTTTAGTAGAATTTTTTGAGAATTCAAGCGTGTTTCCTTAATTTTGGTCCACCCAATATATACATCTGCATTGCCATCACATGAAAAAGTAAAAATCAGACAACCTAGTTGTTCCCTAACAGCCACTATCACCACCACCACCAATGGTTGATAAAAAACAACTTTGCATTTAATAATACCAAGAAGAGTAATTTTTTTTATGTAATTTAAATTCATCTTGATTGCATAAAATGCAATTAAGTATTTTCAAAATTCGAAACTTTTAAAAACGTTGAAATTTTTGTCGCATTTTTGCAAACTTTTGTGAAATTATTCGGGAGAAGTTAAAGCGTTCAAATCCTCTTCCGAGTTATCTGGAATGGTAATGAATCATTGTTAAAAGATTGTTACGACTGTGGTGCAGTCAAGTTCAAAAATCATGCGGCAACGTATAATAATAATAATAATAATAATAATAATAATCATACGTTTTCTTAGCAATCTTCCTCATGTATTGAGGGATAGGAGTGTTTATGACTGCAGTTTTTATTGATCTCTTCACTGTATTCGACTGTGCTAAAAGCACAGTATATTGAATGAGAGAATGGAGAGGTTGGTTTCAAGATTATTTGATAAATAAGATAGAGATTTATGATCTAATTACATCTTATTTATCAAATAGATATCACTATGTTCATATTTGCGGAGTTCGTTCATGATTCTCTCAGTCAAAGATGGCGTTTCGCAAGCATTTGTACGTGTTAATCCATATTGTTCCTTTTATGCATTTACAGTCTGACCTTAATATTACAGAATGCTACAAAATTTCTGTTTGCTGATATTCTGGATTATATGACATTAATGGAGAAAAGACAAAACTTGGACATTATCAATCCTGAATTTAATTTCTTTATTAATTTTATGTAATTGGATAACCATTCATAATGAGTCCACATTTTCATTTTAAATTATATTTAATTTTCTTTTATAATCTTAATTATTAATAATTAATAACATAATCATCCTTATATAATAATCTTTTGTAATCTTAATTTTCTTTTATAATCTTTTATAAGCCATCGGCCTCGGGATCCAGACCCGGTGACGGCAGGCGGCGCGCAGCAAAACCCAGCTGTTCATCCTTCCACACAAAAAAGAAAATGGTTGGTAGATAAATGGGTACCCTGCGTGGTCTAATGGTTAAGACACTGGGCAACTGGTGGGGCGTGGTTCGGATTCCACGTTAAACTATAGGTCTAAGGTGGAGTAAAAAGCTTGACCTTCGTTAGAATGAACAATTCGGGCGGAAACAAAACAAAGGTTGTTATTATTATTAATATTATTATTATTATCATCATTCGCAGTATTAGTAGTATCTTCCTCATGAGAGTGGAGCTGATTGATATCTGTATTATCGTGAAATTGGTTGTATATACCTTAAATTTAAAATGACGAACAAGTTCGGCAAAATACTTTGTTTCTGTTCAGTATTTAAATAGTTAACAATGCTTTTCCTTCATGGAAAGACGATCACCTTCCCCCGTATTTCGTCTCCCCGAAACACCGCAACTACGGAAGTGCGTCTTCCAGCGGAAAGAAAACGCCGGAAGTACAGCGAATTACTGCGGAAATTATCGAAGTCAGGTCGGGTCACGGTCACTCTCTTTTAAATGATTTAAAACCCAAAGGAGTCACAGTTAACAAAAGTTAGAGAATATTCTGGGGAATAAACATCCTATCTTTCGGAAACTTTCCTTCCCAGTGTTGTTTCCAAGTTCATAAACACCGAGATTACGCCATTTTCACGGGAAATGAAAGGACATCTCACTTGTTTATGGACCTCTTTTGGGAACGTAATTCAGGGTAGTAAAATCTTGTTACTCTGTGAGTAGATCATCAACGACATATGAAAGAACACCGTCTCTAACTAGCAAATATAAAAACACCTTTTGTCTTTATATATATATACAGTATAATAATTACATCAACATATCTTCTGAATAACTTCGCATAGAATATTGCAGCCAGATTACGCGCTTACAACGGACGTGGCAGTGTTGTAAGTCAGTCAGAATATGGCTAAAAAAATAAACAGAGTGATAATGAAGTGGTAATTTCACGTGACTCTCTTGTCAACAGGTTTATCGTCAAGGAGGGGAGTTAGAGTGCAGCGTACATGGACACCGAGCTTAAAAGTGAACCAACTTAAAAATGTTGATCGAAAACTGAAGAAGTAGGCAATTATTAGGAAGGGGAGATTTAAATTATATATATATATATATATATATATCTATATATATATATATTATATATATATATATTATATATATATATATATATATATATATATATAACGAAACAAGAATTCACCACCGCTTCAGACACCTTCACACACTCTCTCTCTCTCTCTCTCTCTCTCTCTATATATATATATATATATATGATGAATAAAACCACGAAGGAAAGGAAACACAAAACGGTGCTCAAGCGCTTTCGTCTAATGACATCCTCAGGAACACTGAAATACATAAAAGGTTACGGCCTATATATAGGTTACAGAAAGAAAAAAAATAAATAAATAACATACATACACACAAATATATACATATATATATATACATACATATCTACACACATACATATATATATATATATATATATATATATATATATGAAATAAACAGAGAAGTAAAAATAAACTTAAAAATTAAGGATTAGAGGATTAACAAAGAGGCATATCGATTTTTAGCACAAGATCAAATGAGTTATAAAAATAATACAAATTTATACTGGAGATACGCCCGGGTTTTAACACTTTGCCTTTTTAGAGTCAAGTTTCGATATATATAAAAATAAATTGAAGATTAAAAGTTAATAAAGTAGCTTACAAGTTTACCAAAGATTTAGCGTCCTACCCTTTTTATCTAGATTTGTTTTGAAGGAATTCAAAACAACAGGATCGAGTTGAAAAAGACCTTTGCTTATGTTGAAGTTATTTGAAAGTTGAATAATGGCAGACTCAAGAATATTTCTATTGACAATGTTGCTCGAATGAAATAAAACTGAAGCATTATTCCAATCAATACAGTGGGATAACTCTGACAAATGGACAAAAAGAGCACTGGACAACTGTCCTGTTCTGACGGAATATTGATGCTGTTTTATACGTGTGTGCAAATCCTTTCCCGTCTGACCTATGTAAAAGGAATCACATTGTTTACACCCAATTTTATAGATAATGCCTGAATTATTGGTAGGGCTATTTTTTACTATGATATTTTTCACAATATTGTTATATGAAAATACTACATTAATATCCAAAAGTTTAAGTACATTAGCAATGCCTAAAAAGCTCGGGAAAAATGGAAGTACTAAAATATTTTTTGACAAAGTACGAGTGTTATTATTGACACGATAGAAAGTTCGTTTTGCCTTGTTGAGACAAGATTCCATAAACGCAGATGGGTAACACAGATCACTTCCAATACCGTTGATTTTTCCAGTGCTCTTTTTGTCCATTTGTCAGAGTTATCCCACTGTATTGATTGGAATAATGCTTCAGTTTTATTTCATTCGAGCAACATTGTCAATAGAAATATTCTTGAGTCTGCCATTATTCAACTTTCAAATAACTTCAACATAAGCAAAGGTCTTTTTCAACTCGATCCTGTTGTTTTGAATTCCTTCAAAACAAATCTAGATAAAAAGGGTAGGACGCTAAATCTTTGGTAAACTTGTAAGCTACTTTATTAACTTTTAAACTTCAATTTATTTTTATATATATCGAAACTTGACTCTAAAAAGGCAAAGTGTTAAAACCCGGGCGTATCTCCAGTATAAATTTGTATTATTTTTATAACTCATTTGATCTTGTGCTAAAAATCGATATGCCTCTTTGTTAATCCTCTAATCCTTAATTTTTAAGTTTTATTTTTACTTCTCTGTTTATTGCATATATATATATATATATGTGTATGTGTGTAGATATGTATGTATATATATATATGTATATATGTTTGTGTGTACGTATGTTATTTATTTATATTTTTTCTTTCTGTAACCTATATATAGGCCGTAACCTTTTATGTATTTCAGTGTTCCTGAGGATGTCATTAGACGAAAGCGCTTGAGCACCGTTTTGTGTTTCCTTTCCTTCGTGGTTTTATTCATCATAAATATTTTTCACGTGTTACTTTCGTGAAATAATTTTCATATATATATATATATAATACTCTGTGTATATATGAGTAAAAGGTACTAGAACGGATTTCTTCACCTATACCGTTATTACCAGAATAAATTAATTTGAATACCTTTACCTTAACTTATTGTTCATACTTATATAATTTGTGTATTAGCTTTTAAATGTTTCGAAACGGATGAAAACTAATAGGGTAAATATTACAGAACAGTATCATCATTCATTGGTTAATATATAATTTTAAAAAGTTCCTTTACGTCCTTTAATAGAAAACTAAATTCGTGCTTAAATGTTTAGTATTTCTTAGAGTTTTGGCTAATAATCAACAATCATTGAGGAGAGACAGAAACGCAGAGCTCTCGGGTAGGTCAGACCAACGCGGCCTATTACACTAACGCCAGGATTATTATTACTACCAAAACTTTCAGGATTCAAACCCCCGACCTCATTGTCTTCATTTCGTTTATAGGGGAACAGTAGTAGTATCCACTGAGTTACGGGCTGTGGTTAGAATTTTGAAGAAACTTTTGAATACAAAAACTCCAAAGTATTATTTTAATTGACGTTCGTGTATTTATGACATTTCATTTTTGTTCATACGAACAAATAAAATACGGTATTTTACGCGTCTCTTACCTTTTCTTTATTCATTTTATTTCTTAATTATTTCTTAATGGGTTCGCTATATAGTGAAGACATAAAAAAAGTTTCGCAACATAAACTGGCTGCGTAGGACTGTATAATAAATTTGGAAAAAAACATTCGCCTTCCATCATTGACCAACATTGAAACTTGCGACAACTTTACTAGGTTTTTCTTCTTAGTCAACTGGGTCATCCATTACTTTCTCAAATGGCGAATCTATCCGCGACTGTTTTAAAATTTAAAGGGAGATGATGGTTGTGTTCGTACGCGTATTTAAAAAAAAAAAATCGAAAAAGAAAATTTGTTCCTCCTAAATGTAATTTTCCCCGTACAATTTGATGTTCCTTTTATTTTCCATAGCTATAATACGTAAGTAGTAGAAAGAAAATTGGAGGAATGGAGGAGGGCTTTTGAAGACAGAGGGTTGAAAATCAGCAGAAAGAAAACGGAGTACCTGAGGTTCTACAAAAATCAAGACTCAGAAATTAGTTTAGAGGGAGCGAGGTTAAAGAGAGTAAGTAAGTTTACGTACTTGGGATCGACAGTGGCTGAGGACGGTGAGCTGGACACAGAAATAACACACAGAGTGCAATCTGGTTGGAAAAATTGGAAGAAAGTTTCAGGGGTGTTGTGTGACCGAAGAATAGGCGCAAGGGTTAAGGGAAAGGTGTATAAGACTGGTAAGACCGGCTATGATGTACGGGGCTGAGTCTTGGGCTATAAAGAAAGATCATGAGAAAAGACTAGATGTAACGGAGATGAGAATGCTGAGATGGATGTGCGGAGTGACAAGGTTGGATAGAGTAAGGAATGAAAGGATAAGGGGCACAACAAAGGTTGGAGAAATCTCGAGGAAGATACAAGAAAGTAGACTGAAATGGTATGGACATGTGATGAGAGGGGACGAAGATTATGTGGGTAAGAGAACGATGAATATGGAGGTGCATGGCAGGAGAAAGAGAGGCAGACCGAAGCGAAGGTGGATGGAGAAGGTGAGGGACGATTTGAGGGAGAAGGGTTTGTCGGGGGAAGAAGCCCAGGACCGGGCTGTGTGGAGGAGGCTGGTCAGAAACGCCGACCCCGCATAGAGGCGGGAACGGGCGAAGAAAGAAGATAATACGTAAGTCGAAATACAGTACTCGCATTTTCCAGAAGCAAAAATGGGAAAGTACGAGTAACAGGGTAAATTCAGTTATACACAGAAAAAAATACAGTATTTATTGGCTTTCAATCAACCATACAAGATATATTCCGGAAACATGAAACATGTAATGCTCAAATTTACGAAAAAATTGTAGAAAAATTTTTTTTTTTTAGGTTAGGTTCACATGAATTAATTTTCAACGTCAATTTTCTCAAAACAGAAATTTCAAAATAAAAGTTAAAAAGTTATGGAAAAACTTTAACATTGAATGTTTTCGAAGCTTGCAGAAAAAAATATTAAACAGATAGAGCTATTAAATATATAGAAAGAATGAGAAAAAAAATTTTGGTATGTACAGGAAAAAATATTTATCAGTTTTCATTCAACCATTCGTGATATACGAGTCCTCTCGTAGAAAGAAGTGGCTAAACGACAAAAGTAAAAAACGCAGGAAAAGCAGTTAAATTTGTACCAAATTGGAAAGTGGAATAACTTTTGAACTTGTGAAGATATTTCGTCGAAATATTCATATTATAAAAAAATTCAAAAGTTATGTCACTTTCAAATTAGGTACTTTAACTGCGTTTTCTGGCGTCTTTTTTTTACTTTCGTCGCTTAGCCATTTCTTCCAAGGAGGGCCTCATTTTCTGTAAGCGTGAGACACGTTATGTCCAAATTTCTAGGGATATCGGATGTTGTTATTTATTTTATTTATTATTCAATTTTCATTATCTTGTTTATTTTCGTTATTTTACTTAATGTGTAATTGTGTATTCTTTTCTGCTACTTTACACTAATATTCTAAATTCTCTGTAAGGAAGCCCGTGTCCAAGAACTGACTTGAAACATGGTGGAACATTTTGAACAAAGAAAAGAATTTTAGGAATGACAAAGTTTTTCTATTTAAAGGGTTTATTTAATTAGCAAAGAATTAATAACAGGGGTAAAGCGACAGTGATCACATGTTTTAACACGACTGTATATTGCAGGGAGAGAACTCAAGGTACTACTAAACAAATTTGTTTCACGAAATTACATTTTATGCAAACAAACACCGCTGGTCATTAACAGCTCCGATGAGAGATTGCCTAGATTAGAGTATTTCAAAATTTAAACCTGGGCTAGCCTCCGAATCCGTCCAAGTGATTGGTCAATTCTTCCCCTTAGCAAAAATTACAGGTTATAATTTTGTTTCATTATGAAAAATAATCGTTATTAAATTTCATATTACATTCAACACTTTCTCAAATGGCGGTCCGATGGCGATTACCGAGAGATCAGTTTCTTTCTTTGCGAGTTAATGGAGGAAATAGTTGACATAAAACGCTGTGTCCGTGAGGTAACGGAAAGACTTGCAACGCTTGATGAGGGCAGGGGTAGGGCTACGGTTGACGAAAGCCGAACCAATACTAACGTTGAAGACGTTAGTAATTTGAAGGATGAAGTGCATAACCTAGTTTCTAGTTTAGGTAGCTTGTCGGGAAGGTTGGATAGAGTTGAGGAAGGGGTTAAGGTTGGTCCTGGATTAGTAGATGGGGAGGGATTTAGAGAAGTTAAGGGTGGAGCTAGGCCGCGTAGGTTAGGTGATAGGAATCCGCCCCCCTATCGAGGTTTCAAACCCTTTCGCCCATTTGGAAAGGGACGTGAATGAGGGGAAAACTATTTTAATTGGGGACTCTTTAGTGCGCACATGGACAAAGAGTTCGTTGAACGGCATCCAACCAAGAGGAGGAGGGTCTGTCTCCCAGGGGTCAGGGTTGACAGAGTTAGAGACGAAGTAGATACGATTGACGTTGCTTCCCGTCACTCGATGTTGGTGACGATGGTAGGAGGCAACGACTCGTATAGGCCCGATACGAGAGTGCCTGACCTTTTGGAGAGATATAGGGGGTTAATTAGATCCCTGAAGGCGAGGTCAGTTAGGTCTTTAGTTTTAGGTATTACCCCTAGGCACGGTTTGGGTCTTAGGATTACGTCTAAAACGATATTTTTTAATACTAAATTAGAAGAGATTTGTGCTGAGGAAAATGTACCCTTCGTAAAGCTGTGGTCCGAATTCAGTGATCCTAGCCTTTTTTAAAAGATAGGGTGCATTTTAATGAAATAGGTAATGCTAAGCTAGGTAGGTTAATTGACGAAAACGTACGAAAGCTGTATAGGTCGAAGCCTTCTTTAAACGTTGTGGGTCCGGGAAACGCGGGCCCGACGTGATAAATAGTTTAAATCGCCGGCCCGTGGTAAAAAATAACATAAACGTCTTTTATTGTAACGTGCGTAGTATTTGAAATAAATTAAACGAATTTAAGGCGATAATTTATTCCGGCAACTACGATATAGTTGCTATCACTGAAACGTGGTTAAATACCGTAACTCGGGACTTGTTGGGGGAACTTGATATACCGGGTTTTAAACTCTTTACTAATGATAGGTTACATAGGTTTGGTGGCGGCGTTTTGCTGTACATTCGTAATTCCCTTATAGTCCAGGCAATTTGTACTTAGACCTGGGAAAATTGCTTCAGAAGCTTTCTAAACTGTTTCCAGCTCAGGAACCATTGCCGAATAACATATCCAAAATCCGACAAAATTGGACCCCGGGAACACCCCCAAAAATGAAATTCAAAATGGCGGACTGGATGTTTCCTACGAAAAAAAAAAATATAATTTACGCTTTTATTTATAGAGATACATTTGATGCTTTTTCTTTCAGTTGTAATGTTTTAAATAATTCAACAATATACAACACAACCAGTTATTACGCAAATATAATGTTATATAGCTTTTTACAGATTTTTATAATCAATAATACAACAATTATTTTTTTCCCAGTTTCAAGTTATGTTCATTACAGAAGAAGTGATACCTGGTCACAAACATACAGAAATTAATCCTCTTCATCACTATCATCGGATAGATTACCGGTACTTGGGTTGTTATCGCAACCACTGATTTGGCACTCGCCACAAGCGGCTGAACAGGGCATTCCATTACGCTTGCATCCACATCTTGAAGTAGCATATTTCGTCTTGCAGGAGCAGCGGATCATGTTGAGTAGATAATTTGGAGCTGGTGGCTTGTCGCAGGCTGTAGGGTAGTAGGAATTATTCTTTACATACCAACCCCACTGTTCTGCGTCGATCTTCTCTTCTGTAGACTTCCAGATTAGTATTTGAAAGTATGTGCGAAAGCTGTGGTACTTTGTGGACGCATCGGTAGGTGGCAAACGTTCGGGTGTAACAAAAGATTTAGCTGTAGCTACCTTTTCAACTAACATTCGATGACGTAGTGCGTTAGTGGATTCAAGTGTTTTGCAGCCATACAACAGAAGCATTGCCTTTCTTCCAGCGGCTTCAATCAGAGTGTTGGCAACAATCAGAACAGAATGTATTTGCAACTGAACGGAGTTCAGCCACCTTCATCAGTGTGTCGAATGCTTTGGCTTTACCGATCGAAAAAATTCTGGATGTGCTATCACAGCCCGTGAAAGCATGCACAAACAGGAGATACTTGCAGATGTCATTGCCTAACAATGATTGAATGCTGAGAATATCATACACAGGATTAGGAGATGGTCCCCGTCTTATATCGCTGCGATAGTACAACTTGAAACCACTGTCCTTGGCATGGTACAGAAGGAGAATCAGCAAGTCGGTGTCTTCCCCTATTACTGTTGTAGTTGCATTTTCTGATGAGGAAACTGCTGCACGAACGATGCCCACATCAGCATCCCCATCTGCGTTGTGAACAGTACACCCGTGCTTCTTCAATATCTCACCTACGAGGGAAATAAATGCTTGCTTGTTGTTTTCATTAGCCAAGAAGTGTTCCTTCTGGCCAACAAACTTCATGCTTGGACTGAGATTCACATTTCTGCTTGTCTTGGTGCTGCGTCTTCTGTGGGTCATGTCCTTGATCGTAGGAGAGCTGCTGTAGCCATCAAAAACAATGATTGCTTTTCCATATGTTTTCAGAGTGAAATCGGCATATGAGTTGGCGATGCTGTCATATGTTTCATCTTGACGCCAGGAAACACGATGTAGTAGAGATCCACCATCCAATACGTACTGGTCTGTGCACTGAATTTCTTGAACTTCTTCCATGCGTAAAGTGTCAGTGTATTTGATTATTGCATGAGCTAGCTGAGACTTATCGGGTTTCCTCAAGATACTTCGTGATTCGAACAATGCAGGAGGATATGCACACAGTTCGTAACACATGACATCTTCAAGATTCATGTCTCCGCCAGTGGCATCAGTCATCATTCTCTGAAACAGTAGTGCAGGATCTACTTCTATATCTGAAGCATCAGTGATCACAACGGCAGAAGCAGATCCTAGTGTTTTCACTTTGTCAGATCTTTTGGCAGAATATGTAAAGGCTTGTTTCCCAATCATTTTTACGACAATGTTCGTACCGATTGAATGCAATTGATGAACGTTAACTCCAGGATCAGCAGTTAGCCCTGTTACAATGTTGCAGAGACCCGAGGTAGAATGGACTGGGGATAAGGATTCCAGACGTTCAAGTACTTTCTTCATGTCATTACTGTCCCTGATTTGTCTACTTCCCTCATTTCCTTGTGCTGTTCACTACTTTCCAACAAAACTCTGGTGTATTCCTGCATTGCTAAGTTATAAGTGGAACACAGAGGCATAGAAAAGAGCCACGTTGTCCTTTGGATATCTGTAAATCCACTTCCGCGTGTCAGTCCGCCTCTGCTTTTCAGGGAACGCATTAGTACTTGTTCTATCACCAGGTCTGTGCCGAGTCCGGCCCATAATCTGTCGCTTCTTCTTACCACAAACTTACCTTCCTGGAACATTTTGTTAACGGCTGGATTTTCAGAAGGCAAACTTAACATTTTCTGCAGGTACAGGTATATCGATTTCAGGTAATTGTGATGTCCGGCTGCTGCAATTATGGGGATGGTCTCCAGCATAGCTTGCAAGTGCAAATCCCACGAGCCGGTTCTGTCTGCTGTTATCAAGGAACGTGCAATGTTGATCATTCGCTGATATTCCAACCAGAGTTGACTTGTTTGCGAAGTAGATTGTAGGTCAGTTTTCTTCGCATCCAAAGTGGTAGCAATCTGAGACAATGCATTCGAAGATTCCACATCCTCAACTGATTGTTTGGCGGTCATAACATCGTCGAGCAGGTCACAAGCTTCCTTATGGAGGTCATGAGGAGTTCCATCTTCATTACGAGGGAAAACGTCTGCGACTAGTAAGGTACTAAGAGCTGCATCTACTATCATATGACCACGTATCGCTCTTGAAACAGCTTTTCCAGACATCATGTGTTGCACGCATTTGGTCCGTATATTTCTTGAAGTACTTCAGACAATCCTGAACCATTCATAAGAGTACCGACTGCTCCCAAAAGATTCATCAGAGTGTGAAATGATCCCAGCATTAAAACAATGTCCTGCAGGTCTCTCTGTTCATTGATGATTTGGGAAGCTTTCCAGAACAAAGGCTGATCAAAGGTAATAATGC